>JAVLUE010000344.1:0-140399 GCA_034190945.1 Octodonta nipae | reverse complement strand
AAGATTTGGTTGTTGATCAATGAAATACAGCAGAGATTTCTTGTTGCTCGGTCCCAGAGTTTTTTTACAATCAATCAACAAATAAATTCTCTTGAAACGGGCAAAAAATATCACTGTATTGATGATGAAATAAATCAAACTCATGATCACCGAATGAATGGTGAAAATGTAGAAGCCACAAAACATAAAACAATTGATTTCGATCAAACCAACCCGGTAGATCATTTTGATCCAGGTCTTGATACTCGGTCCCTGATCGTCCGCAACGAAAAAATATTGTGACCAATGATACTGGATTTGATAGATGCTTGTCACATTGATGATGACTAAAACGATAACTTGAAAAGAAAAAACATCAGAATAAAAGATTAATCATTGTTTGCGTCGACTTTTGCCAGTTTCAAATAGAAATCGATAACATTGAATGGCAAAATAATGATACAAAAAAGCGAGATAAAAAATATTACTAGACAAAGCTGTTATTGGAGATTGAATTCCGAACCAAGTGTAGAGAATAGTTTTACGAATTTTTAGGCAAACTTTTCTGCCATCGAGTTTTCGCTCAACAGACGATAGATAGCTCAAAAACCGAGGGTTCAAATGGAAAACTGTTTTTTCAACGACATGACGAAGACGAACATAGGGCATCAAATACAACTGCTTGATGAAAAAGATCGACAACAATGTCAGCAACGTGAAAAGAGCATTGAACAGACGAAAATTGAGACCAGCCAAATAAAACAGATCAAACCAAATAACCCGATCCAATCGAGACCAATAAAAATAATCTACATCATTGTAGAACAAAAACCAAAACTTAGCATATGAATCATCTGGAAGTAGATGACCATTCGAACCCAAGACGAATGACGGGCAAACGTTCCATCAATGTAACAATGTTGAAATGTTTCGAGATAACGAAACGGTTTGAACGGATACAATTCGAGAGCCAAAAGTTTTAAAAGTTTTCTCAAAGATTTCATCATTAAACATTTAAAACTATTCTGAGTTTTCTGTTACTTCAAGAAGGATTTGCCACTAATTTAAATGAATGATAAATAATTTTCAATGCTCTTGATTGTGACAAAAAAAGAAGAAATTTGTTGATTTAAGCTTTTTTTGAACTATTTGAACAAACAAAATCTTTCGGATTGTTGATTTTCACCATAAAAATATCGATTCAGTAGTTGTTGAAAAATTTTCCACTGTTGACTTTCTAGACATTCAATGACGTAAACGAATTGATTAAATTTCCTCAGACTAGGGTCCTAGAGTTGAACCGTTGTTCCAATTATTCCTCTTGATCAATATTCAAGAGGAATATAGATACGAATATTTCACTATAGAAAAGCGAAGACAAAAAAAAAAGATGATGAATTTTTAGAGTTTTAATCAAGAGCCCAATTGACAGTTTTCATTTCTTTGGTTGGAAGGTTAAATTTCACTGAATTGATATTGACACACTCTATATTTGTTCCGAAATTGACTGATAAAAAGGTTCATTTTCATTTTTCTATTGAGAACTTTCCGAAAATAAATCCCAACAAGTACCTAACTGGGTAGAAGAATAGAAAAATCAATTAGAAAAGAAATTTTTTAAAACAATAAAATTACCTTATAAAAAAATTTGCCTACAAATCCATTACGATTTTTGACGAATAAATTATTCATTTGGAGACAATACGGTAGAATAATTTTGTAAATAGATTAATAATGAATTATTAATAAATTTTCTGAGAATAAAAGTTGAGACTTTGAAAAACCAAGCAAAACGGTTCAATTCATAGATAGAGTCGTCGTTCAATGAAACTGAAATAGGAAGTAAATCAAGCGTGTTTGATAAATGAATTAGTCTGTTTGAAACAAATAAAACTGTCAAAACATAAGAAATTCAAACTATCGAACATTTATCTAAGTTTTTGAGTTATCTTGTAAGAAATGACCAAAAGTTTGAAATAAACAACCAAATACTGTTTAAAATAAAACAAAATTTATATTAATTTTTTAAATTAAAGTTAAGAAATAAAGAGATAGAGAACCCACTTTGAATATAGATGATTTAGTGATCAATCCAAAATTTCCATAATTCAAACCGTAGCGTTTGGTTTTATGATGTAGACCTTCAATCATTGTTGTAATTTTCCAATGTTTTCGCAATGGTCGAATCTGATAATAAACATTGAGATGAAGCAGTTGCGAAGCTGGTCGATGAGCCAATTCGGTGTATCGAGAACAGATCCAATGAACCAAAACAAATCCGATTAGTTGTTCAACGATAATGCTGATCAAAAAAAAACTCGATACAAATTCAAATGTTTTGAATAAAGAATTATCCATGAAAAAAATATGGCAAACAATTATCAAATTCAAGGGAATGTTGGTTAACAAAAACCAGAAAAATAATTTCGATACTATGTTGTTGAGTTCAAACAAATCCAACATAACTATGGTTTGTTCTTTGATGAACTTATCAAGTACTTTGATTGTGAAACAATTATCTCGAATCAAAGAATCAATTTGTCTGAAACGGGTGAAAAATATTACAGCATGAATGATGAAATGGATAATTATTATGAGCAAAATATGACTAGTGATCATGTAAAAACCACAGAACATCAATCCATTCAATTCAATAAAACCAATTCGATAGACAGTTTTTAACAAACTTAAAACTTCCCATTTTTCAAAGAAATAATCGAACCAATGTTTATAGATTTGATAGTGGACCGTCATTGGAATTATAAAAAAGTTGACATCTTTTAAAACAAAAATATGTAAACATTTTAGAAAATGTTAGAAATTTTTTTAATACGAACCGAGTAAAAGGGTGATGAGCGATTCTAATAATAACCATGAGAGTTTTATTTTTTTTTTGAATTCCAACACAAACTTTCCATCCTTGAATTCGCTTTTCTTCATCATTGGCATATATCAAATAAGTGGGTTTCAGTTGAAAAACTGTAACTTGAATTATTTTGGTAATTCTCTTATATTTTGTGATATAAATGCCAGAAAGAAATTGATTGCACATCACTAACAACAACGATAGCATAATGTTGAATATTTGAGAGTTGAGACCAGCTAAATAAAACAAATCAAGCCAAAGAACTCGTTGCATTGGTGTCCAATTTTCATTATCAAAAGATAGAAACAAAAGTCTTATGATTTGAATCACTTGAAAACGCATCGCCATTCGTACTAATGGTCTGATTTGGAGAAAATTGGTAAAAAAACCTTCATGGAAGAATTCCAAACATCGGAATGGCTTCCATGGATTGAGTTCGTACAGCACTTGTCTTGAGATTATTTTCAAATGTTTCAAAAATTTTCATTTTTCTAGTTTTTTTTCGGTAACCAATAAATGACTGAGCTTTTGATTAAGTATCAAGTATCACAAAAAAATAAAGACTAGTTCAAATTATGAAGAAAAAATCGAAAATAAAAAGTTTTGTTTTTTTTTTCGGGGAAAATAGATTCAAAATAAACACACACAGGTTTCCAAAAAAAACTAATTTCCTTGTTGTTCTTTGTATTTTCTCAGTTGAAATAATATGATCATGGTGCTAGTTTTTTCCTGATTAATTGAAACAAAAACTTTGAAAATGTTGATCAACACAAAAATCGAATTCTAAAAAAATGTGGTCTACATTGAATTTCAGCTTATTGTTTGAAGAAATATCTTCTTTCTTTTTTTTTGAATAACTTGGAATATTATTCGAATCAAATAATAAATTTTCATGAAATTTCAAGAATTTAATATTTTCTGTCATTTTGACCAAAAGAAATTTTAGCGATCGAACATTTATTTGAGCTTTTGGGTCATCTTGTAAGAAAAAACCAAAAGTTTGACATAAATAATCGAATACTGTTTTGAAAAAAAATTAATTTTTCGAATTGAAAACATTTCAGATCTGAAAAGTTGAGAATTATTAGAAAAAGCTTCACTCACTTTGATTATAGATAATTTATTGATCAATCCAATTGTTCCATAATTTAAACCATAACGTTTAGTTTTGTTGTGTAGCATTTCAATCATGGTTGTCATTTTCCACTGTTTTTTCATTGGTCGAACCAGATAATGAACATTGAGATGAAGTAGTTGTGACGCTGGTCGATGAGCCAACTCAGTGTATCGAGAACAAATCCAATGAACCAAAAAAAATCCGATTAGTTGTTCAATGATTATGCTAATCAAAAAAAACTTGATACAAACTCTAATGATTTGAATGGAGAATTTTCCATGAAAAAAATATGACAAACAATGATCAAATTTAGGGGAATGTTGGTCAACAAAAACGACAGAAATAACTTTGATACTATTCTGTTGAGCTCAAAAAAATCCAATAATACTATAGTTTGCTGCTTGATAAATTGATCGAATATTTTGATTGTAAAAAAATTTTTTCGTATTAAAAAATAAATTTGTCTGAAACGGGTAAAAAATATCAAAGTATGAGTGATGAGATACAGGATCATTATGAGCAAGATATGGCTAGTTATCATATAACCTCCGCAAAACATTAATCCATTGAGTTCAATAAGACCAATCCGAAAAATAGTTTTCAACAAGCACAAAACTTTCCAACTTTCAAAAAAATAATCAAACCAACACTTGTAAATTTGATAGTGGACAGTCATTTGTGCTACAAATACGTTAACATCTTTTTAAAAAGAAACATGTTTTTTTTGAATAAAAATTTTGGAAATTTTACTAACCGAGTAAAAGAGTGATAAGCGATTCCGTTAAGAACCACGTGAATTTCATTTTTTTTCTTAGTTCAACACAAAACTTTCCATCCTTGAATTTGCTTGTTCATCATTGGCATACACCAAATAAGTGGGTTCCAGTTCGAAAACTGTAGCTTGAATTATTTTAGCTATTCGAAAATATTTTGCAATATAAATGCCAGAAATAAATTGGATGGACATCAATAACAGCAATGACAGCATAATGTTAAATATCTGAGAATTGAGACCAGCTAAGTAAAACAAATCAAGCCAAAGAACTCGTTGCATTGGTGTCCAATTTTCATTATCAAAAGATAGAAACAAAAGTCTTATGATTTGAATCACTTGAGAACGCATCGTCAATCGTACCAAAGGTCTGATTTGGAGAAAATTGGTAGAAAAACCTTCATGAAAAAATTCCAAACGTCGGAATGGCTTCCATGGATTAAGTTCGTAAAGTACTTGGTCTTGAGATGACTTTCAAAAATTCAAACGTTTTCATTGTTTTTGTTGTTCGTTTGAACTGTATTGCTTCTATTTGATATGTTAAATGATTTTTTTTAAAACTTAAAAGCATTTTTACTTTTCAAAAAAGCTTTTTTTTTAGTCAATTTAAATAACTCTAATATGGTAAAAACTTTTAATTTAACTCTTAATTTTTGAGTTTCTAAAAAAAACTTATGACGCACCATTATAGAATTGGAGTTAATGAGAATTTCTCAAGTTCTCGTTTCCCAAGGATTCGTTCCATTTTTTTAAAAAGCAAACTTGTCAAATTTTCTTGAAAAAATTTTGAATTTCTAGCATTTCAATTCAGTGAAAAATCTCCAGATACGATTCATTTTCAAAAAAGTGCTTTAAATGTGCTTTAATGATTTTCTCAAATTAATTTTCTAATGCGAATTCATTGAATTTAGTATTTTTCTGAATTTTTTGTTTAAAGCAAACAGTTATCATTATTTTCATAAATTTTTCATAGGCTATGTTAATGTTTTAATGTGGTTTTGTATGAAATCATTAACAGCTTTATATAGAGCATTAAATACTAGAAAACAGAAAAATTTTTTTATTAGATAGATCATAATACTAGATCATCGTACTTACTTTAAAAAATGACGTTGTATTGATCAATCCCAATTGGCCATAATGCAAACCATAACTTTTGGTGTTATTATGCAACATTTCGATCATTGTTTTTAATTTCCAGTGTTTCAGTATTGGCTGAACTTGATAATGAGCATTGAAATGTAGTAAACGTGATGCTGGTCGATGAGCCAATTTAGTGTAATGTGAACAAATGTAGTGGATCAGTAATAATCCAAAGATTTGTTCGAGAAAAACAGTGATCAAAATGAAATTTGATACCATTTTGTTTTGGGAAGAGAATCGATTTTCAATAAAAAAAAGTTTACGAACAATGATCAAATTTGATGGAATGTTAGTCAAAAAAAATGACAAAAACGGTTTCGAAACAATGATGTTCAATTCAAACAAATCCAATAATACTCTTGTTTGTTGTTCAATAAACAGGTTCAATATTGTCAAATTTAATTGATTGTTTCGAATCAACGAATTCAGCTGCTTGAAACGTGCAACAAATACTTGAAAAAGAATAAAAAAATAAATGAGCACAATCAAGATGATGTGATTAATAATCAAATAAACTCCGCAAAACATTAATCCATTCAGTTCGATTAGACATATTCGATGAACGGTTTTCAACAAACTCCACACTTCCCAATTTTTGAAGAAAAAATCTAACCAATGTTTGTAGATTTGATAATGGACCATTGTTTGAATCAACAAAATATAAACATCTTAAACAGATAATTTTTTTAAAAATAAAACAAATTTGTTATTTCAAAGTTTAATACAAACCATTTAGAAAAAATTCGAAAAATTTCAGTGTAAACCATGTGAATTTTATTTTCTTCTGAATTTTGACACAAGTTCTCCGTCCTTGAATTTGTTTTTCAGTTTTGTTTGTATAGGTCAAATAGCAAGGGTTTAAATGAAAAACTGTGTCTTGAACCACTTTGGGGAGTCTGTTATGTTTCAAAATATAAATGTTAAAAATAAAATGAATCGACATCAATAACACTAATGATGCTAAGATATTGCATATTTGAGAGTTGAAACCTATTAATAGAAAAAATCAAACCAAACAACGCGTTGCAGTGGAGTCCAGTTTTTAGGATCCCATGATAGAAATAACAATCTTATAATTTGTAGCGCTTGAAATTTTATCGCCATTCTCACAAACGGTCTGATGTTGAAAAAATTTGTGAAAAAACCTTGATGAAAAGTTTTCAAATGCCAGAATGGTTTGTATGGATTGAGTTCGTATCTGATTCGTTTCAAGATGGTTTTAAATGTTTCCAAAGAAGTCATTCTGGTTTTTTTCAGTTTGATTTTCTACGTTTTCTTCTTGCAATACCATTAGATAAACTGAATTCTAGATTTAAAAATTCAAGGGATTTTTCTCTGTTCGGTTAGCGTTCCATTTATTGATTTTGCTTAGAAAAAAAAGACAAATTCATTCAAAAAAAATTGATTTTAAAAAATAATTGTTTTGTTTCTGTCAATATAAGATATTACTTTTCAACCTAGATGAACAAAAATGTCACTTCAATAAGAAATTTGTTCAAGAATATTTACTTTTTATTCATTTATTAAAACTTGCTTTAGCTTCATGTATCTAATACACAAACTGTGACAGTTTGATTGATTCTAAAAAGACCTTTCAACTCAATGCAATGTAAAAATTTTTTTTAACTAACAAAAAAATTAATGAACTTTAATTTAACAAACATTTTGCATAGCTTGAATTGGGTAAATTCATAGAAGCAACTTCTTCAATTACTTTCAAAATTCGTACATATTCAATGATTTTGACTTGAAGAATAAAAAATCTTCAGAAAATAACTCGAAAATATGAACCAGTCAATTAGTATAACTAAGTGGAATGAGTTCGTATCATCATTTCAAAAAAAGGCAACTATCTTGAAATTTGCATCATTAAAATAAAATTTTTGATCTATAACGAAAATTGATGTAAATCTTGTACACATTTGACTTGATTTTTTCTTTTTAGTTTTATTGTAACAAAATTCACAAAACCGTATTTTTTTAAAAATTTATTATGATGACTTTAGTCAAACTTAACAATAAACTCGAATTTCAACACAAATTTTGGACAATAACAATGTTCCGAGAAAAAACAGTGAAAACTATTTCCATTGATTTTGGAAGCTTTGTCGGGAAAATTTCCTGATTTTAGAATATTGAAAACCAATTTCTTGCAAGGCGATCTGTTTTCTTGAATATATTTTTGATATTTTTTATCTAACTTTCGGGTTTTTTTCTAGAACCAAAACTTTGATTTTATTCGTTAATGTGGTGGCGTGATTTGGATTGGTAACACGAATTAATCGGTGCATCATTTTTCCCAGCTTCAGCCAATCTTCTCCCATAACTTGCCCAGGTTGATCTTTTCTCACCGCTGACTTTACATGCCATCAAATAAAGATAATATTGGTTTTTTAAATTTTGAATTACTGAGTCGTGCCTGAGACGAGGTTTGTGTATATACAATTGTATAAAATTAACTGCCAAGTCTATAGACTATAGAATATATTATCACAAAAAATAATTTTTGTTGGCTATAGACCCTGATTGTAATAATTTCTTTTTGTATATAAACTCTTCCTAACATTTTCTAGAAAAATCTCAGAATTTTCAATTTTATAGAAATTGATAAATTTTCATCACCAAGCCTTTTTTTCAAAGAATGTTTGTAAAATTATTTATTTTAAATTTATTATCGAAAATTCATCGTTATTAAAGGTTGGGTTATTTTCAACAAAGAGAACAGTGAAAAACATACAAACCAAAAAATAATGGATATTTTTCTTGTGAATTTTAGAATTAAAACTCCAATAAACCTCCATCAAAGTCGATCAAAATGGTTGAACAATGTTGTCGAAAAAAAAAAAATAAAATTGGCTGAAATGTTTGATTATTTTTTCTCAATAACATTTCAAGTTTCAATTTCCGAAATTTTGCTTTGAAATTTCATTGTCATTTTATAGGAAATGATGATGAGTTTTGCGTAAACTGTCAAGTACTGTTCGTAAAAAAAATTAATTTAGAAATTGATTGACTAAAAAAAGAAACAATACTTTGATCACTGCTGATTTGGTGATCAATCCTAATTTACCGTATATAAACCATAACGCTTGGTGTTGTTGTGCAACATCTCGATCATGGTGGCTAGTTTCCAATGTTTCTGTAATGGATGAAAACGATAATGAACATTGAGATGAAGTAAGCGAATTGCCGGTCGATGAGCCAGCTTAGTGTACTCAGCACAAACTAAATGAACCAAAACAATTCCTACGGTTTGTTCGATGAGAATGCTAATCAAAACTATGCCTGGCAGTCCGGTTTTTCGAATCAAATTCATTGCTTTCACCAAAAGTATTTCTGATATTTCCTTCTTATCAAATATCAAAAACTTTTTGATCAGTTGATATGACGTTTTGAGAAATTTAAAAACAAAGTTATTGTTGGTGAAAAAAGTTTCACTGATAGTGATCAAATTCATAGGAATATTGGTTAATAAAAAAGCCAAAAATGATTTCGAGGCAATATTATTCCATTCAAACATGTCTAACAGTATTATTACTTGTTGTTTCAAAAACTGAGAGAAAATTCTCGAATCAATTCGATCGTTTCGGATTAACAAGTTGATTTGTTTAAAACGAGTAAAGAATATTCGAGTGTGAATAATGAAATAGAGGACTACCATGAAGATAACATGATTGATGATCATGTAAAGACCACAGAACATCAATCCATTAAACTCAATCAAGCCAATTCGATAAAGAGTTTTCATTAGACTCCAAACTTTCCAATCTTCAAAGAAATATTCCGACCAATACATGTAGATCTGATAGTGGACAGTCAATTGAACAACCAAAAAAATTATATCTTTTTAAATAGAAAAACTGAGTTTGAAATTATCAGAGAAAAAAAAAATCTAGCACAAACCTAGCAGCAAAGTTAACAAAAATCCCATCACAAACCAAGCAAACACAATTGTTCTACGAATTTTGACGCAAACTTTTTTTCCTTCAATTTGTCTTTCAACAGGATCTGCATAGCTCAGATAACGTGGATTTAGTTGAAAGACGATGGTTTCGATAATTTTTGGAATCCGCAAATAATGTGTCATATAGATGCCTCGAATAAAATAAATCGACATAAATACCAAAAATGTCAACAAAAAATTGAACAAATGAGAACTGAGACCAGCCAAATAGAATAGATCAAGCCAAAGAACGCGTTGCATTGGTGACCAATGAAATAGTTTTTTATCCTCGTAAGAGAGAAACAACAATCTCAAAATTTGAATCATTTGAAATCGTATCGCCAATTGCATCCAAGATTCGAAAATGAATAAATTTCTTTTTGTTAAATTATTATGTAGATATCTGAACTTTTTGAACGGTTTCCATGGATTGATCTCGTACAGCATACGTTTCACGATGATTGTCAACATACTTTCCCCTGATAGAATCTGAAAACAAAGTGAATGAAATATTTCTTATTTTTTAAAAATTTTTCAAATATGAACCAATAATGATTATTCAAATTTTTGAATGAAAACTTCAGAAAACAATAAAACTTGTTTTAAAATTTTCGCAAATATTTGAAAACATTTTATTGAAATTCTCAATAAATTTGAATTGATTTCTGATGAAAAAAAATCGATTCTCTTTTTATCATTAAATGTTCACTTGAATAAAATTTACCATACCTCGAAACAGAATATTTTTATTTGAATTCAATTTGTAGTTTTTTTAAAATACTTGAAAAACGAAAAAGAAATAATTGTTAGACTATTCGGACTATTTGGAAAACGTTTCAATTTTTTGAAATATAGCATTTGTTTCATCAGAGAAAACTCAAGTAAAAACTCAATGCACCACAAAAAATTCTTTTGAGAATACAAATTATTGAAGATTGAATCAGTAATAAATAAAAATAGAAGCTTCCAAATTTCAACCATTTATTCGCTTCAAGGTTTTCAAAAATTAATAGAATTCGATAATGAAAACTATAATGTGACATTAAAGTCAACCAAAACAATTACGATTGTTAATGTTTTCATAATTCAAAATCTTGAAAACTAAATTTTAAAAATGTTTTCGAAACATTTACATGTCATTTATTTTCTTTTAAATTTGAAAAGTTTTGTTTTCCATGATTTCTCTCTCTTCATAAAATTCCAAGGGAACGATTCATCAACTTATAATAACGTAAAATAATAGAATCAAAATTCTGAGAAGCAAGTTGAACCAAACGAATCGAATAATTTCATAAATCAGACATTGTTATTCTGAAATTTCATTGTCATTTTATAGGAAATTAAGATGAGTTTGGCATAAATCATCAAATACTGTTCAAAATAATTAGTTTAACGAATTTTTGAAAAAATAATTTAAAAATTTTTACCTTGACTACTGCTGTTTTGGTGATCAATCCTAGTCGTCCGTAATGTAAACCATAGCGTTTAGTTTTGTTATGTAACATTTCAATCATAGTGGTTAGTTTCCAATGATTCCCCAGCGGCTGAAAACGATAGTAAGCATTGAGATGAAGTAATCGAAGTGCTGGCCGATGAGTCAATTTTGTATATTCGGCACTGATTGCATGAACCATAAAAATACCAACAACCTGTTGGAAGAGAATAATGAACAGCACAAAACTTGGAATACCGAAGTTTCGAATCAATTCCGGTGCATTCACAAATAGTATTTCTACAATTTTATTTATGTCGAAGGTTAAAAACTTTTTGAAAAGTTGATACGCCGTTTTGAGAAATTTAAAAACAAAACTATTGTTGGTAAAAAAAATTTCACTGATGGTGATCAAATTCATAGGAATATTGGTTAATAAAAAAGCCAGAAATGATTTTGAGGCAATACCATTCCATTCGAACATATCTAACAATATAATGATTTGTTGTTTGATAAACAAAGTGAAAATTCTATAACCAATTTGATCGTTTCGGATCAACAAGTTGATTTGTTTAAAACGAGTGAAAAATATTCGAGTGTGAATAATAAAATAAAGAATCATTATGAAAATAACATGGTTGATGATTATATATAGACCACAAAACATCAACCCGTTTAGCTCAATTAAACCAACTCGACAGATAGTTTTAATCAAGTTCCAAACTTTCCAATCCTTAAAAAAATATTCTGACCAATGCATATAGATCTGATAATGAACAGTCAATTGAACCACCAAGAGAATTAAATCTTTTTAAATATTGAAAAACTTGTTAAAAAAGACAAGGAGAAGCTTGGTACAAACCTAGCAGCAAAGTTAACAGAAATCCCATCACAAACCAAGCGAACATTATTGTTTGGCGAATTTTGACGCAAACTTTTTTTCCTTTAAATTGTTTTTCAACGGGATTTGCATAGCTCAAATAACGTGGATTTGAATAAAAAACAATTGCTTCGACTACTTTAGGAAGTCGGACATGTTTCATGACATAGATGCCTCGAATGAAATGAATCGACATAAATACCAAAAATGTCAACAAAAAATTGAACAAATGAGAACTGAGACCAGCCAAATAGAATAAATCAAGCCAGAGAACGCGTTGCATCGGTGACCAATGAAATAGTTTTTTATCCTCGTAAGAGAGAAACAACAATCTCAAGATTTGAATCATTTGAAATTGCATTGCCATTCGTATCCAAGACTTGAAAATGAGAAACTTTCCATTTGAAAAACATTCATGGAAGGATTTGAAATTTTTGAAAGGTTTCCATGGATTGATCTCGTATAGAACACGTTTCACAATGATCTCAAACATATTTTGCTTTTCTCTACCAAATTTCATTTTATCTCACAGAAATCTAATAACAGAATAAATGAATTTCAAAATCATAAGTCAAATTTATTGAAAAAAAAAAAAATTGGATTCATCATACTCATAATGATTCAACTTTAGAGAAGGAAACTTGGAGAGTTAAGTGAGAAACTTTTTTTTCAAGAATATTCAAAAAAATTTCTCAATATTTCCGTTTTATTTTTATTAGAAAAATTCAATTTTTCAAAATGCATATTGATTTTTATTGAAAAGAGAGATCGATAATTTTTTTTTTACTCATTTTTAACTATTTAATATTTGAATTTTTCCTAGAATATCATTGGAAAAAAATTCAATTTTAAAGTGTTCATTAAATCAATTTTGAATAAATTACTTTTTAAATAGTTTATGAACGAAAATATCAGTAAATGGTCAAACTAAAACAAAATACTAGATCAATGACTCGATTTGAAGTGAAACTTTTTCAAAACAGAATTTAATCTTTAAAAAAACAAGCTAATAGACAATTTAAATAAAATTAAAAAAAAACCTTAAAAAATCCAAAAACATTTTAAATGAGATAGAGAAAAAAACAGCCCTAAAGTTTGGTAGAAGGAATTGAAATTGAACCGAAACTGAAATCAGCAAAATGAATCGATTTCTTCAAGAAGCAACTGTTGAGCATTGAAATCTATATTATCAAAATCGATATTATCGAAATCATCATTAACTGAGTTTCGATTTTAATTATTGGAAATTTATATTCTGATTGACCACATTTTGAACTCTATTATTATCCCGTTGAGCAATTTCGTTGACGCCATTCTCAAAGTCGTAATTCTCTTCATCAAGACTTTCACCTTCATCAAAATATTCATTTTGATAATCATATTCTTGTTGTAATAGAATCAAAGATTGATCCACACTGAAACCAGATCTTAATAATAATAACAAACGATCATGATCGATTTCTATCAATATTCGACAGAAAGGGCATTGTTTTTTCCGTTGAAACCACTCATCGACACATTTTTCGTGAAAAACATGCAAACACGGTAAACGTCTATAGAGAAAATTTTCCAATACAAAAATTTAGGCATTTAATCAGTATCAAATTCACTAACCTGATAGTCATGCCAGCTTTAAAACGGTCCAAACAAATGGAACAAAACGATTCGTTTTCGTTAGCTAAGCCAACTTCATTGGCGTTATTGTTAGATTGTCCCTCTTCATTCAAGATTTCTTTGGTGGGCTTTGGTTCGTAAAGAAACTTAACTGTAAAGCGATCAATTTTTGGTTCACATAGACCACTATCTATAAAAATCGAAATGTTTGATACTCTGGCTAAACCATTTCCTGTTGCTTCGGTATTTCCACTCGAAACAGTACCAGCATCGTTGTTGATAGTATTGGGCATTCTTCTACCAAATCAAAACCAAATTCACCGATTTTACTTTGTATATATCACTAACAAAATTTAATTTGAAATTTGAAACAAAGTTCCAACAATTTTAGCTCTGTTGGAATATTGATAAAAAAAAAGAATGATTGCATAATAAGAGGATGACTGCTGTTTGTGATGTTGATTCCCCGTTTTGTGCGCGTTTGTCTTTTCACATGGACACGCCTGCCTATTTCAACATTTAGTTCAATAACTCTAATCTAACCTTATCGAGTTTAATTCGAACAAAAAATTCAAGTTCTTTTGTTCTCAAAGAACTTGGTATGAAGAATCACAAAACATTTACCAATGTGACAGTTATCCAAATTCGAAATGATGCCACTTGATGCTGTAACAAGCTATAAATTTAAAGATTTCAACATGATTTTTTCTACGTATATTTAAACTGTAAGTTGTCTTTAAAAAAAGAATTTGAATCATTTTTATTAACATTGATAACAAAATTAATGTATTATCTGGTGAAAGCTATTTCAATTTTTTTCTAGCAAATTTCAAATTAAACTAAAACTATAGTTTTGATTTGTTTTCTCTAGATTTCACTATTCAAGTTGAATAAATTGTTTCAAACTTTTTTCTGAAGCTTCATCGTCATCTTATAAGCGATTAGTAGGAGTTTCAAATAGACCAACAAGTACTGTGTGTAAGAAATTTTTTAAAATAGAAAAATCTTTAAAAAAATTTCTCACTTTGAAGACCGAGGTTTTATTGATCAATCCTAATCGGCCATAATGTAAGCCATAACGTCTGGCATTGTTATGCAACATCTCGATCATCTTGTTGATTTTCCAATGTCTTCGAAGCTGTCGAAATCGGTAACGAGCATTGAGATGAAGTAAGCGAAGTGCTGGTCGATGAGCCTTGTCTGTATATTTGGCGCTTATCATGTGCACCAAAACGAATCCGATCACTTGTTCGATAATAATGCTGATAAAAACTAAACTCGGCACCACTTCGAAAGGTTTTCCTGCAAAGATGAATTCACTGACAATGACCAAGTTCAAAGGAAGGTTAGCGAAAAAAAACGCCAACATAGATTTTGATCCAGTTTTGCTTAGCTCAAAAACATGAAGAAGCATTTTAGTTTGATGAAGAAAGAATTTATCAAACAATCTCGAACTGAAATAATATTGGTCATTGATTAAATAGTAGATCTTCTTGAAACGGAAGAAAAATATTTTGCTATGTATGAGAAAATACAATCCCATCAGAAAAATTCCGTGACTGGCTATCATGTAAGTTCCACAGAACATCAATCCATTCAGTTCGATAAAGCAAATTTTGAAAACAGTTTTAAATAGGCTCCAAATTTGCCAATCATCAAAAAAGTAATCCGTCCAATGTTTGTAAATTTCATAATGAACAGTCAATTGAATACCTACCATGTTTAAGTCTTTTAAATCAAGGGAAATTTTTAGTTTTAGCTTTCTAGTTTTGTGATAATTTACAAACCAAGTAACGTGGTGCAAGTGATTGCATTATAAACCAGGAATATTTCACTATTTTAAGACATTTCGAGCAATCTTTTTTGCCATGAATTTTTTTTTCTTTATCGCTTGCATAGTTTAAGTAATAGGGATTCAAATGAAAAACAGTAAATTGAATTACCGCCGGAAGATTGTGACAGTTTGAAAAATATATTCCCGTCAGAAATAAATTTGACATCAAAATCAACAATATTACTAAACAATTGAACACTCGAGAATTGAGACCAGTCAAGTATAACAAATCAAGCCAAAGTATGCGCTGTTTCATAGGCCAACTAGAATCTTTAGATGCCAGGAAGAGCATTCTCACCACTTGTATTGCCTGTAATTTGAGTGCTAATCGTAGCCCTGGCCGGTAACTTCTGTAACATTCGGAGAAGGCACTGAAATGCAGCTCCTGAAAATGTCGGAATGGCTTCCATGGATTGAGCTCGTACAAAACACGTTTTCCAATTATCTTCAACATGCCGATGTTTGTTTCTCTTTCTCCGTTCACTCCATCCTAGAAGGATTCTGAGATCGAACTGAATGAATTTTTTTTTTTTTGACAATTTAAATTCATAATTATCGAGTACTCATTTGAGTTGACATAAAAAGTCGAAAAAAAATCAACTGAAAAACTTTTTTCTTTAGAACTTTTCCAATTTTACAATTATTTTTAAATTTTTTTTTTATTATTTATTTAGGAAAATTCAAAAAAAAAATTAATTTAGAAAATTGATTTCTCGATTTTTTCATTTTTTTTGAAATCATTCTCTATTCGCAACGCCCATATCCCACCAACGTCAATCGAAAAAATGGACAAAAAACTAGAGTTCCAAAATTCATCATCCAACCATTCATGATCATTCAAAATGGACCCTGTATTTGTTTGAAGAAGCTAGGAGTTTTGACTATAGGCTCGAAAAGAACATACGGAGAAGTAATATTTCAAAAAAAAATTTGTTGGAAAGTTCGAGAATTATTAGAAAACAATCTTAATTTTTTTTTCTTAGATTGTGGTTATAAGCTTGTTATTGTACACTGTGTCGAATGTACGGAAAAAATGCCGAAAATTAATTTGGAAAATTTTTCAAGAAACAAGAATATAATGATGAAGAGTTGGAAAATTCCTAAACGCTTGGTGTTTGGATCAATCTCGTTTGAAATTGAAAAAATGATTGGCCGTGGTGGTTATGCTAAGGTTTTTTTGGCTAAGAAAAACTCAAATCTTAATCCCACCACTGATGGAGACCGATTGGATGAAGACAAAACTATTGGATCAAGATCTAGAGGATTCGATGAAAGTTTTGTTGCCATTAAAATTGTGCGACCAAATTTTTCTAAAGAATCATCGAATGATTTGAAAGCCACTGAACGTGAAGCGTTGATAATGATCCGATTGGCAGAACCATCTCAACATGAAAATCTAGTTTCATTGATCAACTATTTTGAGTACGCCAACTATTTTTGTTTTGTTCTAGAATATTGTTGCAACAAGGTATGTGTATTTTGATTTATTTTTGCCATCTTTAAATCACTTTTTTTCAAGAGTCTTGGTCAATTGCTTCGCAATGATTGTGTCACTTTGACAAGCGGACATGTTCGAAACTTTTTGCAGCAAATCTGTTTTGGGCTATCTCATCTGCATCAAAATTTGATAGTTCATCGTGACTTAAAACTGGATAATATTCTGTTAGATGAGAGGTTTACGGCTAAAATCTGTGACTTTGGCTTGGCTATATCGTTGTCACATCCGAATCGAAAGCTGTACAAAATTTGTGGTACACTCAAGTATCAAGCACCAGAAATGATTGAAAAAAAAGGTTACGGCTTAGCTGTAGATGTTTGGGCTTTGGGGTGTATCACTTATCGAATGTTTTACGGTCGATCACCATTCGACGGAAAATCAAGCTTAGAAATTTTGAATGCTACTCGTCAAGGAACTTTTCGTTGTTTCCGACAAAACAAATACAGCTCCTTAATGACCAATCAAGAAATTCATGTCATACGTTCGATGTTGGTCAAACATGTGGATGAACGAATTCGAATCGATGAACTGCTTGAGAAAAACCAGAAGTTCTTTTCAAGAGCTCAACCATTCAATCGGGAAAATTACATTATTGATAAGCCGGTTTCCATAAACAACGAAGAAAATAATTTGCTGTTGAAACAGAAGAAATTCAACAGAATGCTCGAAAAACTTGAAAAACTCAACAAAATAATTCCTGAAATAAAACAACAATTGCCCAATTTCAATAATCAATCGATCCATAATTGTTTGGTAAACACAAAGCTTGTTCCACAGTTTTGGATTCATCAATGGATTGATTTAGAAGGTTTCGGTTTTGGTTACAATCTTGGTCAAAAAGTTTTTGGTTTCAATTTTGAAGATTCAACTAAAATATTGACTTTAATAATTGAAAGAAATAAAATCAATATAAAAACGATATTTTATTGTGATAAACGTTTGAACAAGGAATTGCCAAAAGTAAGCCGTTTTGAGCAAATCGAACAAGATTCCAATCAACCGAATTTTTCAGAAAGTATCTCGTTGCCCTCACCACCTCAATGGTTGGGTAAAAAACTGAAAATCATCGAACAAGCTCGTTTGGTGTTGCGTAAAAAAAATCGTTCGGCAATATCATTAGTCTCTCATAAAGGGGAAGATAACGACGACATTGATAACGATGAATCAGTAAAGCAGCTTACTGAAAAAAACCTTCCATGGTTGATTCGTTGGCGTGAAGTGGTAACTGTTTGGCTTTTTCAACTCGACACCAATCTTATTCAAATCGATTTTGGTTCAAACCAAACCAAATTATTGTTGGATTTTGAGTCAAACTCTCCAAAAATGTTGGTTTTTGTTCTTACCAAGAAGAACCCTGATCTTGTAATAAAAAATCAACCAACAAATAACAATAATAAAAATGACCAAACAGCGGGTCCAAAATTGATCGTCGCAACCGAGTTACAATGGTTATTTGACAAACCAAAATTGATCACCAAACAAATTGCCCAATACATTGGAGAATCGCTTAAATACATTCTATTGTTGAAGAATGTCAAACGAGAATTGAAAATGTTTCAAGCTCATTTCAATAATTTAACATCGAATCAACTGAAACTTAAATGAAATAAAAATATCAAATTGCTAAAATTTAAGGCAAAAAAACAAATTTCTAAAAACGAGCTGAGAATAAGGTTGTTGTTTACTTGTTGACTTGGAAACAGTCATCAGTTTTAAACCAGAGAAACATATTCTCTGTTTTCAGAAAATTTTTCATTTAATTTTTTGTTCAAAAAATCGAAGCGATACAAGTCTTGAGGGTTATCTTGGAATAAAAATTGAACACCAATTCAACTCATTGTTGTTATTTTATCTGAATGATACGAAAACATTATTCAAAATGATCAAGATGTTGCAACATAACATTATGGCTTATGGTATGGTTATTTGGAATTGATCACCATAGATTTAAGGTAAATTTTTTTAAAAATTTCTTAAAAGATTTCAAAATTATTCAAAAAATGATTGATAAATTTTTTTATTCACAGTATTTTTTTCATCTATATAAACCTTTTGATCATTTCCTTCAATTTCGAATCGACAATATTGAACTTGAAAGCTACAAACAGCAGCAAATAATTCTCTCCCATAAAAAATAGTGTGATATTCAAATTGATTGTTGAAAACTTTTTCCCAATTAATAATGAAAAAATAATTCATTATACATTGTTTTAATTCTAAATCATTGATATTGGAGAAAGAAATACCGAAATATAGTATTGGTTTCATTTGGAAATTGCAGATATTTTTAATAATCAGTTTTGGTTCAAAAAATGAAAATTTTGAAACTGGAAATGTTAAACTAACATTACTAACAAAGTAAATAAATAATCAATTCAAAGTCTCTGAAGATTCCAATTGAAGATTGGTTGGATTAATAGAATGAGATATTGATAGAGATCATAATTTAATAACTTTGTGAAGTTTCTTTGGTTTCAGAGTTGAGTTTCAAACGTTCTTCTGAAGCTTCATGGTCATCTTGTAGGCGATTAGTAAAAGTTTTATGTAGACTAATAAGTACTGTTTAAAAAAAATTCATAAAACGGAAAAATCTTGTGATTTCAATTGAAGCTTACTTTGAAAACCGAGGTTTTATTGATCAATCCTAATCTGCCGTAATGCAAGCCATAACGTCTGGTGTTGTTATGCAACATCTCAATCATCTTTGTCATTTTCCAATGTTTTCGAAATTGTCGAAATCGAAAATGAACATTGAGATGAAGTAAGCGAAGAGCCGGTTGATGAGCATGTTTTGTGTATTCAGCGCTGATCATATGTACCAAAATGAATCCCACTAACTGTTCGGTGACGATACTGATGAAAACGAAACTTGGCACTGCTTTGAAAGATTTCCCTGAAAAAACGAATTCACTGACAATGACCAAGTTAACCGGTATGTTGGCCAAAAAGAAAGCCAACAAGGACTTTGATCCGACGCTGCTCAATTCAAATAGATCTTTTAAGATTTCTGTTTGATGAAGAATGAACTTATCAAATACTGCCAAACTGAAAGGGCTGTCATTGATTAAATGGCGGATTTTTTTGAAACGGAAGAAAAATATTTTACTTTGGATGAGGAAATACAATCCCATAACAAAAATGCCGTGATTGATTATCATGTAAACACCGCAAAACATCAAGCTATTTAGTTCGACGAAGCAAACTTTAAGAACCGTTTTTAAAAGATTCCAAATATGCCAACCATCAAAAAAGTAGTCTGACCAATGCTCGTAAATTTCATAATGAACAATCAATTGAACACCCAGCATGTTTACATCTTTAAATCAATGAAACGATTAAACAAGAAATTTTGCTAAAAACTACAAACCAAGTAACATGGTGCACAGCGTTTGCAATGTGAACCAAATAAACTGTATTGCTTTTCGACATTTCAAGCAATCTTTTTTTCCATTAATTCGTTTTTCCTCTTCATTCAAATAGGTTAAATAATTTGAATCAAAATGGAAAATGATTTTTTGAATCACTACCGGAAGTCTTAAGCACTCTGATTTCATATAGATTGCTGATAAAAAATTATTGGAAAAATAGATCATCAATATTCCCAAACAGTTGAACACTCGAGAATTGAGACCAGTCAAATTTAACAAATCAAACCAAAGAACACGCTGTTTCAAAGACCAATCTTCATTATGAAAAGCTAGAAACAAAAATCTCAAGATTTGCAGCAGCTGAAATCGTGTTGCCATTCGTACCCATGGTCGAAAACTAACAAAACACTCCGAGAAGTAGTAATAGTGCAAAATTTGAAAATTTCGAAACGGCTTCCATGGATTAATCTCGTATAGCACCCGTTTCCAAACTATTTTCATGAATTTTTTCATTACTTTGTATTCGATTTCTTTGATTCTTCCGAACTTCATCACGTAGATTCTAAAAACAAATTGATTGAATTTTTCGTTGCGATTTCCGTTTATGAGACATTTCAATCAAAATTTGATTCAATGATTTTTTCATGAACTTTCTTGCAATCATCAATTATTGATACAATGAACCAAAATGATTGAATTTCTTTGAAAAAAAAATATCATTCAGTTAAGACAGTTCAATTCCATAAGTTCAATAGTCTTTTAAAGTTCTGGAAGAAAAAATCAATTTCGTTTAAATAAATTAATGATGTAATGAACGATTGTTCTCGTGATGAAAGTCTTTATTTTAACTAATTCAAAAAAATTGTCAATTGCTGTCAAATTTGAAATTATTTTACCTATCGATTCAATATTTCTTTCATTCTTTTAAATGCAAACTTTGACTCCTGAACTCAAATACTGTTAATTTCATGATTTCATTCATTTATTTTATCATAAAGCATCGTGTTTCATAAATTAGATTAGTCATCAAAGCTTTTTAAACTTCATATTAGAATAGTAGAAAAAAATATTAAACGGAAACTAAAAATAATTAAATCTTGACTCGAAATTTGATTCGGAAACTTTTCCTAAGAAGTTTCCAACCGAAAAACTCCGTGTGTCAACCATCGTCGGAAAATCGATAGTTAAATTGCAAATTTTTTTTCTGATATTTACCTTGTAAAAATGAAAATTAATTAAAATTTTCAGAAATGTAATTTTTGAAATTTTTAATTCAATTTTTTCGGAAGCTTTTCAAAAAATTAATTGCTGTGGTTTTTTTTTTACAAACATTCATCAAAACCGACAATTTGTTGTATTATGTCTTTTCAGTTGGATAAGAACACAGCATGAATACAGTCACACATTTTTTTGTTGAAAACAATCTTTAAAACAAGCCATGGATCTATTGAAAAACTTGAAAATTATAGCCAAACGGATCGGCTATGAGATTAATTTCTCGAAATCATTCGAAAACTTTCAAAAGTTTCACCAAGGATTGCGAAGTCATTTTATCGATGCCAGACCATGGGTTCGACGTCTTAGACGATTTCAAATGCTTCAAATGTTTAGATTTTTAGTTCTTTCCTTTGGTATATGGTCTCCAATGCAACGTATTCTTTGGCTAGATCTTTTTTGCATTGCCGATCTTGATTCTCGAATATTTAATCTTTGCTCGATTCTTTTGGTGTGGATGTCCGTTCAATTGCTGGCCTACACTTATTACGCTAAACACAAAAAAAATGGTTGTACAATGTTTCAAACACTTGTGTTTGATTCGGATCCACGCTTTTTGATATATGCAAATGACAAAGAAAGAAAAACTTTGGGTTCCAAAGTTTGTGAAAAAATTCGGAAAACGGCTCTTTTAACTTGGTTCACAATGGTAACTAAGTGCACTCTATTGATCAGTAAGCGATAGAAAAAAAAATAAGACATCATAATAGCTTTCTTTTTTCTGAAAAACAGATGGAATCATAATTATTGCCGAGATGACTGTCCACTATCAAATCTACGTTCATTGGTTCGATTATTTCTTTGAAGATTGGAACGTTTGGAGTTTAATGAAAACCATTTGCCGAATCTTTTTCATCGAATTGAATGGTGTTATGGTTTGGGGCAGTTACATGGTTATCAATCACGTCAATTTCAATATGATCATATATTTCTTGGTTTATACAAAAATATTTTTCATTCGTTTCA
The DNA here is from genome assembly GCA_034190945.1 of Octodonta nipae. Classification (NCBI taxonomy): domain Eukaryota; kingdom Metazoa; phylum Arthropoda; class Insecta; order Coleoptera; family Chrysomelidae; genus Octodonta; species Octodonta nipae. Next base: position 117,712 of record JAVLUE010000344.1, on the reverse strand, counting down.
AGCAGATTAATTTGTTAATCAATCGTAACCGATTTAGTATGAGAATTTTCAATAATTTTATTACTAATCAAATACGAATACTAATGGATCTGTTTGAATGGAGTTCGCTTGCTTCTAAATCGACTTTGTCATTCTTTTTGAATAACCTTCCATTGAGTTTGATGACGATTATCGAAATGTTTTTCAATGATCAACCATACAAATTGGATTCTCGTTCTTTTTTGCTTGGTCTCCTACTAGAACAGATTATCGGATTTATTTTTGTCCACATTCTTCTGGCCCAATACACCAAGCTGGTTCATCTGCCGGCTCGTCGTTTACTTTATCTCGATGCGCATTATCAGTTTCAATCGATTCGAAAACATTGGAAAATGGCTACGATGGTCGAGATAATGCATAGCAGCATTAAGCGTCACGGAATGAACTATGGTAGATTGGGATTGATAACCAAGCTGGCTGTCTTTAAAGTAAGCTTAAAGATTTTAAATTCAATTAATTTTTAATTATTTTCGAATATTTTATTTACAGTATGTACTAATCTATATCAAACTCTTGACTATCTCTTACAAAATAGCAACCCAACTCAAGAGTATCTAGTGAAAAATTTTATTCGATTTGAACGTTTCAAAGCTCTGAATTTAAATCACTAAAAAACTTAATTTAAAAATTTGTCAAGTTATTTCAATTATTTATTAAAGTAGTATATCTACTACAGAGAAAATCGTGATCTTTGGCGAAAATCGAACGGTGATTGTCGACATTTATATTTCAATAAGCATTAGTTTTTTCAATTTATAAGGCACCCAAATGCGATTTATCATTTTTCAAAGATACTATGAAACATCCTGTTTTCTATCGGCAAATTCAAAATTTGATCTGGCTTTTGAATTTTTTTTGTATTGTCAAAAAGAATCACTATAAACGGTGTTTTGGTTAGGTATTTGCAGATAAGCCAGACTCATGTATAACATAAATGGTGTTAAATACGGTTTTCAAGTTCAGACTGACTAGGCGTTTTTATTTGTTTTTTATTTCAAAAGTTTTAAGAACTAACTGAGAACCACTTTTCTCTGATGCTAATCGATTTTGGCAACTTGTTCACCAGAAGAACGAAGAGCTTATTTGCAAAATTATTGTTTTTAATTTGAAAATGAAAGTTTTTTTCTCTTCGAAATTATCAAAAAAAAAAAAAAAAAAAAAATGGATACTGCAAAGTAGAAGACGATTGTACTCTTCCTAAATATTTGAATAATTTTTAAAATTATTATCTGGAACTTGACAAGTTCTTCACTTTTCAATTAAAATTAGAAATGTTTATTCAAAGCGAAATTAAAATTCAAAATAAAAAATGAAAAAATAAAAAAAACAATGGGCTCGATTTCAAGCTATTTGCAATTTTCTTCAATTGATAAAAGTATTCACCGTGTTCGTTTGGTTTCAAGCAGCAGCAGCATATTTTAAACAGTTTTTGTTTCAAACATGAAAACTTTTGAATTAGTGAAGATCATTTTGAAACGAATTTTGTACGAAATCAATCCCTGGAAACCGTTCCACTATTTCCAATCTATTCATCAAGGTTTTTTCTCTAACTTTCTCAACGTCAGACCATTGGTGCAAATGACTATTCGTTTCCAAACTTTCCAAATAATGAGACTATTCTTCTTATCTATCGATTATGAGAATTGGGCACCGATGCAACGTGTTGTTTGGCTTGATTTGTTTCATATAGCCGGTCTCAATTCTAAAATATTCAATTTTCTAACATCGTTGCTGTTTTTTATGTCGATCCATTTCATTTATGGTATTTATATAATAGAACACACTAGACTTCCCAAAGTGGTTCAGCGTACTGTTTTCCTTCTTGATCCACGTTATCTGATCTATGCCAAAAAAATAGAACAACGCATTCAAGGACGAGAGGTTTGTGCAGAAATTCGTAACTCAATCAAATTGGCATGGTTCACAATAGGAATCGTCCTGACTTTGTTACTCGGTTTGTATTTTTTGCTTTGCAAAACAGAATCATTTCTGTTAAAAAAAATTTCATAGATGTTAATGTGATTGTGATTCAAATGACTACCCACTTTCAAATCTACAAGCATTGGTTCAATTATTTCTTTGAAGATTGGAGAGTTTGGAGCTTAGTGAAAACCTTTTATCGAATCAGCTTGATCGAGCTGAATGGATTGTTGTTTTGTGGAGCTTTGATGATTTTCAATCATGTCATCTTCATAATGATCATGTATTTCATCATTCATACTCGAATATTTTTTAAACGTTTTAAACAGATTCATTTGTTGATCAAAAAAGACAATTTGATTAATTTGAATTTATTGAACCTGTTTATTAAACAGCAAACTAAAATATTGTTGGACTTGCTTGAGTGGAATCGAATTGCGTCGAATTCATTTTTGGCATTTTTGTTGGCCAACATTCCATTGAACTTGATCTTTGTTGGCAAGCTTTTCTTCAACAATGGCCAATTCATCTTTCAATCAATCGGAATCTCTTCAAGCTTCCTTCTGACCAGTATCACTTTCGAGCAAACAATCGGATTAGTTTTGGTTCATGCCACTTGCTCTCAATACACCAAGTTGGCTCATCTACCAACAAGAAAATTACTTCATTTCAATGCCAACAACCAAATTCGACCAATGCAAAAACACTGGAGACTGACCACCATGATTGAGATGTTGCATAACAAGAAGAAACGTTATGGCATCTATTATGGTCATCTGGGATTGATCACCAAATTCGCCATATTCAAGGTATTTGACATTGAAAAAAAAAAACGATTGGCATTAAAAACATTTGATTTTTCTCCTGTCAGTACTTGATGTTCTATATTGAGCTTTTGATTGTTTTCCACAATATGATATCAAAACTTCGTTCCAATTGAATCAAGTCATTTTTACCTTCTTTTCTCCACAGCGAAATTAACCAAACTGTGACAAAAAATAATTTCATTAATGAGTTTCTCCTTCTATTATTCAAAAAAAAGTGTCTTTTTTTCTTTGGGAAAAAAACTGAAAATGGACTGTTTGCGTGATGAAAAAACTTAATGATTTTTCAATTTTTTTTCTTAAAAAAAAACTTGCAGAATTTCATTAAATTTTTTAAAAAGGAAATACTTGAACTAAAAAAAAAATTCAGTTTGTTTCAAGAAGCGTTTCCAAACAACTTCAAAGTTTGCATTTACATGTATTAAAATGAAAACTCTGGAAATATTGAAAATTGTCTCGAAACAAATTTTTTACGAACTCAATCCATGGAAGTCATTCCAACATTTGAAATCTTTTCATCAAGGATTCTCTACAAGTTTTCTTAACAATAGACCATTTGTACAAATGACAATATTATTTCAAACAATTCAAGCTTTAAGACTTTTGTTTCTATCTTGGGATAATGGGAATTGGACACCAATGCAACGTGTTCTTTGGTTCGATTTGTTCTATTTATCTGGCCCCGACTCTTCGATATTCAATATTTTTCTATCGTTACTGTTTTTCATGTCGATTCATTTCCTTGTTAACATTTATTTTGTAAAATACCTCAGACTTTACAAAGTGACTGGGGCCATCATTTTTGATTTAGATCCAAGTTATTTCATATACGCTAGCAAGACAGAAAAACAAATTCACGGACGAAAAGTTTGCGCTGAAATTTCCCAAAAAGTTAAGTCGGCATGGTTCTCATTTGGCTTATTTTGGGCTTTTCTAAATGGTTTGTATGATAAGTTACCAATCTTTAATTAAAACTTCATTTGAAATAAAGATTTTTACTTTTGTTTGGTTCAAATGACGGTTCACTATCAAATTTACAAGCATTGGTCTAATTATTTTTTTGAAGATTGGAAATTTTGGAAATTGTTGAAAATGGTTTATCGAATCAGTTTGATCGAGCTGAATGGGTTGATGTTTTGCGGAGCTCAAATAGTTATCAGCCATGTTTACTTCATAACAATCATTTATTTCATAATACAAACTCGAATATTTTTTGCACGTTTCAGGCAATTCGATTCTTTAATCCGAAACAATCGTTTTAATATAAAAATACTAAATCAATTTATCAAACAACAACCTAAAATATTGTTGGATTTATTCGAATGGAATAAGATAGTGGCGAAATCGTTTCTAGCATTTTCTTTGACCAACATCCCTTTGAATTTGATCATTATTCGTCATATTTTTTTCATGGATAATCAATTTTCATTCAAATCATTGAAACTTGTATCAAGTTTTTTTTTTATCAGCGTCCTTATTCAACAACTGATCGGATTTGTTTTAGTTCATTGGATTTGTTCAAAATATACTAAATTGGCTCATCAACCGGCTTTGCAATTACTTCGTTTCAATGTTCATTACTACGTTCGACCATTGCAAAAACATTGGAAATTTATCATGATTATTGAAATGCTGCATAACAAAAGGCGTTATGGTCTGAAATATGGTCATTTGGGATTGATCACCAAATTTTCCATGATCAAGGTATGACATTGAAAATGAAACATCAGAATACAATTTTTTTCCACAGTACTTGTTGTTCTATATTGAGCTTCTCATTTTTTCCTTTAACATGAAATCGAGATTTTGAGCTTGAAACAATTAATAAACCATCCATCAATTTTTTCTCTTGAATCCATTTAATTCACCTTACCATGGTTACTTCATCAAACTCAAAATTTTTAATCAAAACAGTAAAAAAAGTTTACTAATTTTTTTACGATTACAATAGTAAAAAATTCTTCTTTTTCTCAAAACAAGGTAGTTTTTCGATCATTTTCTGGAACATTCTCTGAAAAAAAAATTCAAATGTTTTGTGTAATAATCGACTTACCTAAAAATCAATTTCAAGTTAGTTTTCAATAAATAAATTTGCAAATTGACTTGGTTCAATTATTTTCGCTAATGAAACATGAAATTGAACAAATAATTGCATTTTAATTATGTTCATGATAAAAGAAACTATACTGATACAGCTTGTTTATTGCAAAATATGCTATAGACTTCAGAAAAAGTTTTCAGGTTTCAGCATTTCATTTGAATTTAAAAATCGATATTCGATACACTTGCGAACAAAAAAAGTCAAGTACAAGTTTGCGTTAGAATTCGTAAAACAATTCATTGGTTCCCATTGGAATACCATATTTACACCTGGTTGGTATTCTACCTGAAACATCCAAAAACAGTCTATTTTCATTTGAAAGATGTTTACATATTTTGGGAGTTTAAACCATAATATATAAAAGCATTAGCTCGATTTTTTTTTTGAAAATTGGAAAATGCGGAACTGGTCAAAAAAACGCTTATTGAATATGCTTAAACAAAATTATGGTTTGTTGAATTGAAGATCATTGATAATTATTCGGGTAGTAATTTTTTTTTGGTTGCATTTTTCCACTCATACTCGATTTTTTTCCATGTTTTACAAGCAACTCAATTTATTGATGGGAAAAAATTATTTCATAGACAAAATATTCAATCAGCCAATTCAGATTTCTTCCGAATGGTATACCATAGTGAACTGTGGACTCAGTCTTTGATTGGCTTTTAAATAATCTGATCAAAGATTGAAATTGGGAGATAACTTATTTTTTCCATCAGTATTTGGAGATCTTAAAACTGTTCATAATGGCGTTGTGACTGTTTTTGCTTGAAATAGTGTTTTAATAATTTATTTTTGTATTACTAATTCTCTTGAACTAACACATGAATTTTTTTTCAGTTTTTTTCATTCTATTCTAAGTCAATAGTTCAATATCTTGCTTCCTAAACTCTCTTTGTGCGATTCATTTTAGAGTTTTTCTTGCTAAATTTTAATTGACTTTTCAATAATTGTAGTTTAACCACTTAAAGCACCTATTATTTTATTTTAAAATTATTTCAAAAATTACTTATTATTATTAAGTACCTATTCATGCCCGAACTGGGTTCGGGCAATCGCAAATTTGCACGCTATGCATGCCCGAACTGAGTTCGGGCAAATGCGTAAAGTGGTTAATTGAAAGTTTTAATGTTTATTTTGCCCCTAGAATAGGGACAAAATAAAAAACTTTAGAATTTATTTCAATTTGAAGTTTGAATTGATTCAAAGCTTATCGTAGCAATTGTTTAGAAAAAATTAAAAACAATTCCGATTTTTTTCTCAATGGAAAAGAGCCAAGATAGAAAAACTTTGAGAACATTGAAAATTGTTTTGAAACGAATTTCAAAGGAACTCAATCCACTGGAGCCATTCCAACATTTGGAAACTTTTCATCAAGGTTTTTACACAAACTTTCTCGAAAACAGACCATTCGTTCAAATTATGATATGCTTTCAAGCGTTACAAACCTTAAGACTTTTGTTTCTATCTTGGGACTATGAAAGTTGGACATCAATGGAGCGTATTTTTTGGTTCGACTTTATATATTTACTTGGTTTCAAATCTCCGTTATTCAACATTTTTCTATCGCTAATATTTTTGATGTCTAGTCAATTTATTTTTGCTTTGTATATTGTAAAACGCGTCAGAAATCACAAACTAATACAGGCTACAGTTTTTCAATTAGATCCATATTATCTTATATTTCCAAACAAAACAATGAAACAGATTCAAGGACGGAAAGTTTGTGCAGAAATTCGTAAATTAGCAAGAGTCGCGTGGTTCACAATTAAATGGTCTACCACTTTCATACTTGGTTTGTATTATTCAAAAAAATATTGATAAGTTTTTTTTCTTATTTTAAAATTGTTCAAAGATGTTAACATTTGTGTGATTCAAATCACTTTCCACTATCAAATTTACAAACATTGGTTCGATTTTATTTTTGAAAACTGGAAAGTTTGGAGCTTGTTGAAATCCGTCTATCGAATCAGCTTCATCGAGCTTAATGGATTTGTGTTTTGCGGTTCTTATATGATCCTTAACCATGTCTGCTTGATGATGGTAATTTACTTTGTAATGCATACTACAATTTTTTTCACACGTTTCAAGCAAATCGATTCGCTGATATGTAAAAATCGTTTCACTATCAAAATATTCAATCAATTTATGAAACAACAATCGAGAGTTTTGATCGATCTATTCGAATGGAATCGTATTGCATCGAAATCATTTTTAACATTTTTCTTAACCAACATTCCCATGAATTTAATTATTGTTTGCCAATTTTTCTTCATCTCCTTTAATCATCCATTTGATCTTTTTTCAAATTTTTTTTTTATCAGCGTTGTTCTAGAACAAGTTGTTGGATTTATTTTAATTCAGGGAGTTTGTTCTCAATACACCAAGTTAGCTCATCAACCGGCCCAACAATTACTTCATCTCAATGCTCATTATCGTATTCGACCAATTAGAAAACATTGGCAAATGGCCAGAATGATCGAAATGTTGCATAGCAAAAAAAGATGTTACGGCTTGAATTATGGTTATTTGGGATTGATCACCAAATTTGCCATGATCAAGGTGATTGAAAAAAAAACAACAGAAGTTGTTCTCCTTGTTGACTAATAAGATAAGTTTTTAATGCTCTGTTTTTTTGTTTCTTCACAGTACCTGTTGATTTATATTGAACTTCTTATAAATTCTTACAATTTGAAATGGAAATTACAATCTACATGAAGCTACAACAAATTATTCATTCGAATTTCAAGTTTACCGGCAAACGGTGGATAATTGTACTAATAATGTCAAATATTTTTTACACGTTTCCATCAGATGATGATTCAAAACAAAAGAATATTCAATAAGTTTATCAAAACAATAAACTAGAATTTTATTAGATTTATTCAAATAGAATCGTATTGCATTCAAAATCATTTCTGGCATTTTTTTTTCCTTTGAATTTGAGCATTGTTTGTCATTGACAACCAATCTTCTCGTTTATTCGATTTTATATCGGATTTTCTATTGACCAGTATCATTGTCAAACAAACGATAGAATTTATTTTGATTCATGGAGTTTGTTCTCAATACACTAAACCGACTCACAAACCAGCATCTCAAATCAAAGGTTGCCTATAGTTTCTAGTTTTAGAACTCATCTTGTATTTTAACACTTATTACCTATTCTTATTTACCTAACAGTAAAAATTTTGAGAAATCATGAAATCTTCCAAGTAATTTGCTTGAATAATAGTTTTTAATCAAAGGTTATCGAGGGTTTTTCAATGTTTTTAAAAAAAAATTTGTAAACAAATATCCTTTTTTTACAGATCGTTTTTTCTCAAACTAAAAAAAAATGAGCAAAAATAGACTGGAATTAATTTTAGAAATTTTTCCCAATTGTCAAATTTTACTAGAAATGTTTATTTCATGAAAAAATAGTCACATTCAAGTTCAAGACATCTCGGAAATTTTTTGTTTTGATCAATTGGTTGCCAGATGAACAACAACAACGACAATGAAAAAGCTTAAAACATTGAAAGTCATTGCGAAAAGAGTTTGCTACGAGCTGAGCCCATACAAACCATTTCGTAAGTTGGAAATTTTCCATCGAGATTCTTTCGAAAATTTTCTCAAGATCAGGCCGTTTGTTCAAATGGAGATACTATTTCAAATAATTTTAAGATTATTGTTTTTATGCTATGATTATGAGAATTGGACACCAATGCAGCGTCTTGTTTGGTCTCGATTCTATGAAATTCAATATCTTGCTGGTATTGTTATTAATAATGTTAATTTATTCTATTTTTGGCCTTTATATCACAAAATATTCGAGAATTCTTAAAATGACTCAGGCTAAAGTTTTTCTATTGAATCCTTGTTATTTGATTTTTGAGAACAATGGAATAAAAGAAGTTCAAGGACGAAAAGTTTGTGCCGAAATTTGCAAAACTACCCTTGCTTGGTTCACATTGCAGTGTTTGGTCAATTTTTTACTAGGTTTATATTTTAAAAAGCTTATCTCAAAGTTTTTACAGAATTGATTTAAAGATGTTAACGTTTTTGCATTACAAATGACTCTTTATTCTCAAATCTACGAAAATTGATCCAATTATTTTTTTAAAGGCTGGCAGTTTCGGAGTTTATTGAAAACCGTCTATCGAATTAGTTTCATCAAACTTAATGAATTGATATCTTGCGGTGGTTATATGATCGTCAGTCATGTCTCCTTGATGATGGTTATGTATTTTTTAATTTATACTCGAATATTTTTCATTCGCTTTAAGCGAATCAATTCTCTGATACGAAAAAATCGTTTCACTATTGGAATATTTAATCAATTTATAAAACAGCGAACTAGAGTATTATTGGATATGTTTGAATGGAATGCCATTGCATCGAAATCATTTTTGGCGTTTTTGTTGACCAACATTCCTTCGAATTAGATTATTGTTAGTCAATTTTTCTTCATCAATGATCAATTTATTTTTCAATTATTTGATTTTGTTCCAAGTTTTATTTTATTCTTATTTAGCATTGTATTAGGATTCATTTTAATTCATGTAATTTCTTCTCAATACACCAAACTGGCTCACAGACCAGCCTCTCATTTACTTCATCTCAATGTTCATTATTGAATTAAACCAATTCACAAGCATTGGAAAATGACCAGAATTATTGAGATGTTACATAGCAGAAGGAAACGTTATGGCTTATACTATGGCTACTTGGGATTGATCCCTAAATCGACTGTATTCAAAGTAGGTTTCTCAAATTTTAAAAAATTTCTAATGGAATTATTTTCTCAACAGTGTCTGTTGGTTCATATAGAGCTTTTGATTATTTTTCTACAAAATAACATTGAAGCTTAAACACTTGTGAAGCTCAAATCTTTAGGACCTAAACTGTTGTTAGAAAGAAAAGCATTGAACAATCTCAAAAATGATTTATTGATTGATTGAGCTCGTTTCGAGTAAACATTGCAGAGATGAATTGAGTTTCATTTCATCAATTTAAAGATGAAGGATTTCAAATCTCAATTCTTTTTATCTTTACTTTTATCTTTAGATTTACGTCCTTTTTTTCTATTGTCAGTGTTTTCTTTGTCTTTATTTTTACTTTTCTCTTTGGTTTTATCTCTTTGATTCTTATTGTCAATTCTCTCATTATCATCGCTTTTGCTTTGAAATTTAATCTTCATCTTCAGCATATTTTGGTTCTTGTTTTGATTGTTGTTGTTGATCTCTTGAGCGTTGTTATTATTCTTACCTTGAAATTTATTCATATTATCTTTTTCTTGAACCCCTCCTCCTGCTCCATCACAACGATTTTCTCCATTACAACAGCATTTACACGATTCGGACCCTATTTTTGAAACTTTCTGGAACTTGCTTGTTTTTATTAAGTAATTTTGAATTATTCATCATTTTATACTGTTTTTAATTATTTTATTGAACAATAAAAATTAAATTAGTTGCGAGCGAAACAACAAAAAAAAAACAAGGTCCCAAAATCACAGCTTTAAATTATTGTACAACAACAGCAAGCACAGGAGCGATCATAACCATCATTACTATCTTTACCCTTATCGTTGCCTTTATCGTTGTCTTTATCGTTGCCTTTATCCTTTCCTTTTCCCTGGTCCTTGCCCATTGTTGTTGCTTGAAGGCGTCTAGGCTCTTCTAGGTTGTGTGTTTGTTGGTTGTTACTAATCTAAAATTACTAGGCAGTTCGAAATACTTATCGAGTTTGTGTTTCAAGTATATGTTCTATTTTATAGAGGTTGATTTCAAGCATCAAAACAATTTTGAACCACCGAATTTCGAACAAAAAAAAAGCTACAATAATAATAATAATCAAACAATGAATGAATGGGCTCTGAGGGCAAATATTTTTTTATGATTTTTGAATTTTATTTGAAAGTTATTTAAATTTTTTATTCAATCAACTCGAATCCTTCTGTGCCGAGAGAACCGAGTTTTTTTTTGTTATTGGAGTTTGACAAATGAATGTTGAACAAAAAAAAAAAATTTTGGTTCAATTGGTTTTAAAGAATCAAACATTTATCACAATCATTGTCATCGTCTTTATCATTGTCCTTGCCTTTACCATTGTCCTTGCCTTTAGCATTATCTTTTCCTTTATCTTTTCCCTTGTCTTTTCCTTGGTCTTTGCCCATGTTGGTTGATATATACTATAGTAATGGTCAATCAAGCAGTTTTTCAATCACTGATGTGAATGTTAGCGGTTTTTTATGGGTCGTTTTATCTGAAAAATCCACACAAACTTGAAGAGAGAAAAAATTTGAATCTGGTGAAATGAGACTGATGACTGAGACTTCCCTCCATTATAAGTTTGCTTTTTTTTTGGAACAAAAAGTTTACTTGACAAATTTAATTATTCGTTTCTTTCTTTCGTTTCGTTTTCTGGAATTCTTGCTATTTTCGCTAGAACTCTTGAAACTCTCGCTGACACAATACTCTCACTACTTTGGCTGTTATTCTTGCCAAAAAGCTTGTTAATTTTCCTGATAATATTGACATTTCGATTTTCCTTTGGTACGTTATTGTTGGTGTTTATGATCGAGATATCTCTATCAAGGTGGGCTAAAATTATTGACATTACTATCATTCTTGGCAGGTTTTTTGCGAGCCAGCAAAATCCTCTTGGCTTCAATTGTTTTTTGGTTACATCATTCCGACATGGTTTCTTTTCATCAGATCCACATAAACACATTGCATCAACCTGAAATCAAGCAAAAAATGGGCTTTGATTTAACAAGCATTTAGATTAGCATAGTTTGGTCTTTTCTTTTCCCACTATTATTTCGAAAATTATTATTAGTTGACTAGAGGAAAAAAAAAATTCCACAACAAAATTCAATTATTTTTCCTAAAAAAAAAAACGTCTTATATGAACAAAACGCTTTTGTTTTCCCTCGTAAAATGATTCTCTTTCCCCCTTAACACCCCTCTTAACACAAAATGTAGTAGCAGTTCAGGAATACACAGAGAAAAAGAGAAAAAAAATGTATTTTTTAAAACAGCGCCATCTTTCAATGATAAACGACACTTTGTTTGGTTAGTTAATTTGTGATTGATACGCTGCCACTACTACAATCTATTTTTTTACTACTGTTTTCTACTGTTTTTTCTATTCTATTTTGCCATTCTTTCATTTTTTGCCCTGAACTTTTTGAAAAAATTCAAAACACACATGATTATATGTTGTGTGAATTTAGTAAGAAAAAAATTTTTTTTTTTTTTGTTTTACTCGAACAGCAATACCCACTCTTGTGGTGTATTGTTGTTGTTGTTGTTTGTTTGTTTTTTTTTGTTGCAGCAACTAAAATCACCAACCAACCATCCATAGATTTTAAGCAGCGAAAAACTGTGTTGCAACAACAATAGAAAAAACGAGATAACAATAATTATCTTATCACGATTTTCATCATTCATATTCGATTCTCTTGATCAACATCATCAGTTTGAAAAAAATCCAATTTGGTGATATCATATCCAAAGTTCGATTGATTGATTGATTCACACCAACAACCAGTCCCCAGTGGCAACAGCAAAGATCTCATCCTATCAATCCATGGTTTCAGTTCCATTTTTTTTTTTTTGGACAACCAATTTTTTTCCCTAATTCGACAAAGTTGAAACAACCTTCGAAAAGCAGAATGGTTTCTTGTGTGTGTGTGATGTCTTTTTGTTTTGATAATCGAATGTCGTCTTTAATGTTTCAATGGTTGTTTTAAGTGCTTTCGGATTCTAAAGTACAAGAGTTTTTCCACATTGAAAAGCGATTGAGAAAATGATTAGTTTGTCAGTTCCATCGATTATTTTGCGATTAGTGATTTTGAACATTTCGAACTTATGTTTGGAGCGATTCTTTGTTTTTTGAACATCATACACATTCTAGAGTTCAAAACCAAAACGTTCAAAACCGCCACTTTCAACGGAACATTTCAAGTCACACAACAGTTTCTAGTACAAAATCTCCCAGAAGCTATGGTAAGGAAATTCTTATTTATATTTTTGAAAAGAGGATTTTGTGTGGCGCCAAAAAAAATTTTTTGTTTGTGAGTGCTCTCTTTCTCTCTATCCATATGATATGGCGCGACTCTCTCTCTCGCTTTAAATTTCTCTTTAAATCGGGTTTTCCTTGATATAACAAAACGTTCACTTGTTTTTTTTCATCACTCAAAACAGTAGGCGCGTGAGTTTTGCTTGTTTTTTTTTATAAAGAAAACAACTTGCGCAACATTTAAAAGACAAAAGAATTTGGGCGCCAAACCCATTTTGACACTTTTTGATTTTAGGATTTTGCTCATTGCAAAGGTTTAAAGCTCAAAAACATTTTCATTATCAGTGGTGATGATGAAGGGGAGGAGGTGATTAAAGAAGTTTGCGCGCAAAGTTGGAATTGAATTCATCGAGATTAATTCTGAATTTTTTTTATATATCTAGAACGACCAATGATGGATCGATCAAAGTAACTCCAAAATCAACAGATTTGATGCTCTCTCATGCAAATTAATTTTTCAAAAAATTTTAACAAAAAAACAACTTTAAACAAAAGCTTATAACGGCTAAATAATAAAAGAATCATGTCAAATTCTTCGTCGACCACAAATCTTATCGATGGCTCGGCCACAAATTCTATTGAAACTACGGCAGCTGATACTGCGGCCACTACTACCACTGAGGTTCCATCTTCATCATCGCCTACAGCAACATCAATTATAAACATCGATCATACGGGTGATACGAGGCACAATCATCAGCTTCTCAATCGTCAAGAAATGGTCCAATTCATCGATGATGATGAGGAGGATGAAGATGTTAAGCTTGATCACGAACAAACAAACGATAGCGGTATCATGTTATCGCAGACATCAAATAGCCATCATCATCTCAATCAACAACATCTCAGTCATCATCAAAATTCTTCTGGTTGTGAAGAGTCGAAGTTAACATCGACAACGACCGACAACAATCTCCAACAAGATGCTAGATCTTCAAGATTTCATCAAACAAACGAATTTCGTTCGATTTTAGAGGCTCAAAATTTGTTACAACAACCAACACAAAGTATTTTATAGTCATTCTGAATTGGTTTCTTTTTTTCTAAACTATTTTCTTTTTAATTTGATCACTAGTTTTATTTTCTGTTTTGAATGACCATGATTCTAATCATCATCATCATGTTTCTCAACAATCCTCGACCTTGTCATCGATATTGGTCAATAATAGTAATAATAATAATAACAACCACCATCAAGATAACAATAATGATGATGATGAAAATGATCTGTTTCAATGTGGAAAATGTAAACAACAATTCTCCTATCTGCCATTGTTTTTGAATCATAAAAAGTCATGTCATCTACATCATCACCATGCATCAAGAATTAAAGATATTGTCCTTCATCATACTGATCAGGATAATAATTGTGATGATAATGGTATCGATGATCAAGATAAATTGAATCGAGCTTTACATTCTGAGCTGGATGAGATTGAACTTCATCTCGGTATTGCTTCGTCATCATCATTGGCGAACCATCATCTTGATCATCATCAATCTCATTCGATGTCGACATCGCCGCCTCCTCCAAACGCTCATTTGATTTCTTCATCGTCTGGTGTGGTGTTGAGTCGATCGTTGTTGGGATCGAATCATCATCATCAGCATGCTTCATCATCGAACAATTCATCACCTTTGTTGATACCATCATCAAGTATTAATTGTTCACTCAATTCGATGTTGTCCGGTTCAGTTGGTGGCAGTCATCATTCCCAAATTGTCGATATTTTATCAAATCATCATAATAATGTTATTCGTAATGGTCAAACGCAACTTTTACGATCTTCTGATTCATTCATGTAAATGAATTTTAAAATTTTCATATTTTAATCTATATTCAATTTTTTTAGTGCACCATCATCAGCCATTTCGGTCAATACGATTCTACCTGATACTGATTTACTGTCTTCATTGACATCATCTTTGGATGCCAACATGATCGCATCGATTGGCAATTCAATTTCTCCATCTTCACTTCTGCATTTGCAGGGGGGCGATGTCAGCTCCAATACTGATGATTTTGCATCGTTTGTTCAATTGACCACCAATCAGATTGGGGATGGTCATAGTGGTGGGTCGACGGCATCGCCATCCGCATCTTTGTTCACAATTGAACATCATCAAAATCCTCAGCAACGCTCAACTTCTACGTCAACAGGGTCGCTATTTCTGTCATCTTCTTCGTCGACGGTGAATGGGCATCATCATCAATCACACAATTTGATCTCAGCTTCTTCCTCGTTCAATAGTGTTCATCAACAGCCTCATCAACGAACATTGAATGACTCCTATATTTGTGTGACACCGACAACGACCACTTCAAATGCAAGCAGTGATCACCGTTTGTTTGCTTCACTATCTATTCCTGGTATCTCAGCTGGTGCGCGATCATTGGAATCTTCTCAGATGTCCGGATGTGTGGAAGATTCAACCAGTAACGACAATGAATCGACAGCTGTGATTTATTCGCCATCACAATTCCTCAATATCTCGTTGAACACAAACTCTTCGTCAATTCAACCTAGTGGCACAATCGAACATCGACCCAATTCATTTTACCCTCAATCGGATGGTTCGAAATCATCGAAAAAATGTTCCATTTTATCGGATAGTGCTTCTAATACTACGACCACTACAACTGTGATACACAATCGTCATTTAGCTTCTTATCAGGATAATAGTAACAACCACCAACAAGATCAACGTGATAATAATATTCAATCAAAAGACCAAAACCATTCACATCCAGCACAAATCACGGTTGTCGTTCAAGAGATCAATGATGGACATTTGAAACATCTCGAAACGAGTGATTTGTTTGTTTGTACTTTTTGTAATCGTAAGTTCCTCTTTTCTTACCACTGATAAAACAATCAACTAAGCAATTTTTTTCAAACAGGTTCTTTCGCAAAAAAAATTGATTTGACCAATCATTTACCGTGTCACACGGGTGAGAAACCATTCCAATGTTGTGTGTGTGGCAAGGCTTTTGGACAGAAAAGTATCGTTTTTTTTTCATTTTGCGTTTTTCTTATTCAAAGTTTTTATTCTAGGCAATCTACGTAAACATATTCAAACTCATCGAATGACCAAGGAACAGTATTTAGTGGCTTACAAAGAATCGGTTGATCAATCCGAGAAACAGATGCAAAACCAAGTTTCAACGAATAGCAATAGCAACAACAATAATACTAATAATAGTACAAACAGTGGAATTCGCCAATCTCTAATAGACAACAACAATGTTTTATTTGTTTGTCCGGTTGAATCATGTGGTTTTCGTTCATCAGAATCGGAGAATCATCTCCGGAAACATTGCCAAGAACAACATGATATTGTTTTTTCCAACGAAATGAACCAAAATAATGCTGCCAAAATTCAAAACACTAGTCAAATTTATGAAACAAAAGATGCTAGAAATGTTGTTAGTGGTGGTGGTACTCTTGTCACCGTCAAAGAAGAACTCAACGAAGATGAACAGAATTCTTCTGTTTCCATGGAACAATCTAAAAATGTTTCGAACAATTGTGATTTGTTTTCTTGTTCGGCCAAGAGTTGCCAATTCACCACTACCAAAGAAACAGAATACAAAGCTCATTGCGTCGATCATACGGTTCGAGCCGACTCAAACATTATTCATTACAGATGTTCGATGTCTAAGGAATGTGAGCAAATTTACGATACTGTTGAACAGTATATTAAACATTTGAAGACACATGATCCGAATGGGAATAGAAGTCAAACTGCCGGAACCAATCAGGGAAATAATCTTTCAGCTGATAATAGTCAAAAATTGATCGACGAAGTTTCAGAGAATAATGATAATAATAATAAGAGTGGAATCAATAATAACTCTAAAAAGACAAGGTAGTTTGGTCAATTTTGAATTTTATTTTTGAACAATTCATTTTTTCAGTCGAATTTATCGTTGTCAAACATGTTTAAATCGTTATACGACTCAATGGGCTTTGGAGAATCATCAGGCCACGACTTCGCATCATTTTCCATGTCCCAATTGTCTAAAAGTTTTTCCGTGTGAACGATATCTTCGTCGGCATTTGGTGACGCATGGTGCCGGTCTTTTTTCATGCAAATATTGCGATAAATCATTTAAGACGGCCAATTATCTAAAAGTTCATTTGATTATCCATACTGGGGAAAGACCGTTTGCTTGCAAACTTTGCGATGCTGCTTTCAATCGACGAGATAAGCTTAAACGTCATGAATTGGTTCACGATCCCATTAAACGATTTAAATGTCCAATCAGCCAATGTAAACGTGAATTTAATCGACCAGATAAGTTGAAGGCTCATATTCTTACTCATTCTGGTGTAAAACCATATCAGGTAACTAGTGGAAAACAGTAAACACTTTTATGAAATAAAAATTGAAAATTTTCAGTGTCAACTTTGTCCACGTTCTTTCACTCGTCGGGCTCATCTTCGCGAACACGGAAAAGCTCATCAAAATATTGTTAAACCGACAGTCGGAACTGAAACTTTACTGAATTCGACTCTAACATCGCAGGATCATTTAGTCAAGATAGTACAACCATCGAATGTGGATTTGAAGCCAGTGAATAATCGAAAGTTTTTGTTGAAAAAAGACAACAAAAAAGCTAATGAGGAAACTTTTTCTTCTTCTGGTTGCGTCTCCGGACAGACGCCACAACAAAAAGTTAATTTTGCCACTGTGATGATGATGAATCAGAACATCGAAAACAAATCGAATAATGAACCGTCGATGGTTTTGAAAGGCCAAAAATTAAAACAAGAAACAATAAAATCTGCGACCAAGATAAACGTTCCGGTTCAGTCTTCCAATGTTGTCACGACTCTCGCCGACAACAACAATCCAAACAGTATTATCCTATTGACTTCACAACAACCGGACCAAGGACAATCCACGAATACGGCAAATACTGGATTAGAATCGTTGCAACAACAACAGCAACAAATCCAAACATTTCTTATCATATATCCGTGCTCCAAATGTGATCAATTCTTTTTGAAAGAAAGTGAAGTTCAACAACACGAATGTTTGAAAAAGTGTTCTGATGATCATAGTGAGATAACAAAAAAAATCGATAACGTAGATGCTACAGATTCAAATGTGGCATCAATGGTAGTGGTGGCCGCCACAATGTCCTCGTCGTCGCCGTCTTCAATCGACGAAATTGGTTCATCATCCTTTTTGTTGGTACCTTCTTCTACGGCGACGGATTCCACTGGCACGTCTACCGTTAACATGGTAACAGGAAACCATCATCATTCAACAATCGTCTCATCGACCAAAATTGCGTGATAAAAAAAAAAACAACCGGATACCACTATTGAATCTCATTAAATCGCACAATCGAACCCAAAATTATCAAAGTTCTTTGGTTAAAAAAACTGAATCCTCTTCATCTTCATTGAGGATTCATCATCATATTCCATCGTAATCATCCTCTTCACACAACACTCTCTCTCTCTTTCTTTATCATTGAAGAAGCCTATCTATTTCAATCGAGCACTGCCAATTAATTCAATTCAAGAGCTCAAACTCCGTCCCGAATCGTCGACGTTAAATCTTTATCAGGAACAAACTTTATGCTCTCAAGTTTAGAGTCTACACTATCTTTTTTTTCTTGTTCGATTCATCATTGATCTTCATCATCCATATGTGTATATTTATCATAGATGTGTCTGTGTGGGTGTTTCAAGTATTGAAATGTTCTATTTGGTTTTGTCCACCATCTCAAATTCAGAGACACACACTTTGTTTTTAAGTTTTACTGGGATATTTTTATTTTTTAAAAAAAAAGTAAGTTCTGTAAATAACGAATTTTATTTATTTATTTAAATTAATTTATGTTTAATCAATTCAGCAACTATTATGAAATTGTAAAATTTTTTTTCAATGAACATGGAGAAGATCCGAATTTGAATGAAATTATATTTTTGAAACCCGGTTCGTTTCGAAAGTTTTTTTGTTCTTTGCGAGTTTCTTCTTGTTGTTGTTCGTGTTTGATCATCTTTGATCGCTATATTCTCGGAATCTTTTTGGCTTTCCCAAAAAAATCATCGACGTTTGAAGTTTTGTTCATGCCATTCTGTGTTGTATCTGAAAGAAAAATTCTCAAATTAAACAATTAATAATCGATTGATGGTGATACAGACTCTTCAATAGAATGCGGTCGTTGATAATGATGATACGGAATGGTCATTTCGTGGTCATCACTCTCCTCATTCTCATCATAAAGATCGTGATAGTTTGGTGGTTGTGGTGGCGATGATGGTTCCTCGTGTTCGCTGCCCGGATCATATGAATTGTGTCGCATTTTTTCCAATTTACTTTCATAGTCGGTCATCATCGGTTTTGATACGATATGACTATGATATGATGATAATGATGGTCGATGATAAGTTGTTGTCGTTGGAGATTTTTCATAAGGATCATCTTGATAGCTTGGTGGCGGGTAGCTTGGTTGATAGACGGGCACTTTATAAGGATATGGAACTTTTATCGGATAAGGAATCTTCACTGGATATGGAACTTTGACCGGAACTTTTACTGGCACTTTGACTGGTACCTCAATCTTGACCACTTTTATTTCTGGTTTCGATGGAATCTGAATCGGATACGGTATACGAACCGGTACTTTTTGAATGATTGGTATTGGTTGAGGTATACGATGAATTATGTGAACTGGTGGCTTTTCTTTGAACAGCAAACTATCGATGATTGTGGTTTCGTAACGATCAATATAAACGCCAAACATCAGAACAACCAATAAAACAACAACGCTAACATTGTTGTTAGTGGTCATTTTTTTTCTACTATCAATTCGATGATTTTCAAAGAATTTTTCTTTTTAATTTTTTAATCAATGCTTCGAAAACAATCCAGAAAACATTAACCAAAACAAAAGGCTTTTATACACGACGATCGATTTTTCTGATGGTTTTCATCCAACATCGAATCTTCTCTCTTTTTTTTCATTTGATAACTTTTCTTTGGCAGCATCTTGTGTTTGAGTTTTGTAAAGTTCGACCACTACTAGTTCGAACATCAATGTCCACAATCGTAATGATCGTTGAAAATTTTTCGTTATACCGGTGGTACTTGAACGGCAACATTAATTTTTAAAATCATTTGTGTTTCGACACTTTCTTAAGCAAATAAAAGTTCAAGTTGAACGAATAAATTATTTTAAAATTTATTAAAAAAAAAATCCAGGAAATTTCAATTTTTAAAAATTTATTTATTGTTTCGAGCGAATGAAGATAATTGCTGTTCAAATTGCTTCTCTTGATTGTTTCAATGTTTTAAATGTTTGTAAACAAAAAAACATAACAAGTGGTTTGTTGTTGTCCCAATCTTTGACAATCTTTCCTTTCACTTCGATTTTTAAAAGCATTCCATTCAGTTTTGAATTTTGAGTGTTTTTTTTTTGTAAACAATAAATAAATTTTAATAATTCTCCGCTTTATTAATAAGAAAACTAGATCGACTGAAAATTCAAGGCATTCGCGCACCAGTGAGCAGTGTTTATATTTTCCCAACAATTGTCTCAGGTCTCTTCCCTGCAGGCCCATGGACCTTGATTTGGTGGTTTTGTTTTCAAAACAAAAAACAACAACAAGATAATTAATGCTGTGCTTGATGGAGATGATAATTATCATCATTGCAAGACCATCCCAAACCAAAACAATGGTTGTTTATGATTGTTTGTGTATGAAAGAGTAACGAAAACCCAACAAAACCTATAGATTAAGACGTTTTGAATAAAATTAAATTTCCTTCCAAAGAAATACAACAAAGAACATGCAGAAAAAAAATGATTGAGGATCATTTCTCGAAAGTTTTTCCAATTAAAGTTTCAGAAAGAGTTTTTTTATTTAATCAAACTGTGTAACTGGCTTCAGTTTTCTAGGTCTTTCTCTCTCATTTTTAAATCCTAATCAGATTTAAAATCCTCGGATATCATTATTTAAGTAGTTGATCGTTGAAAAGTCATTGGAAAAATTTTGTTTTGGTTAGAAGATAATCCAAACTATCGATCATGATTAAAAACTGTGTTTTCTCACCATCGATTGCCATCTCGATGATTGGACTTCTAGTTGATTTGATTTTTGCCGATAAAATTCTGTTTCATGATCAATTCAGCAGTGGATTTGGAGGAGGAGGTTATGGCCACAATCAAATGAGTAATTTTTTTCAATTAATCTTTTAAACTTATTTGATTGATAATTTTTTCAAAAAGTTCCAGTCATGGTTCCGATGTATGCAAATAAACCGAAACATTATTATCACACTGAAGTGATACCAGTCTATATGCCGTCTTATGCTATGGAACATGATGTAATAAATGTTTTCGGTGGTTATGGAGGTCACGGTGGAAAAGGTGGCTTTGGAGGTATCGGTGGTCATGGAGGCTATGGTGGAAAAAGTAGCTCTGGAGGTTATGGCAAAAAAGGTAGCGTGCAATTCTTTTATAAGGGTGGAAAAGGAGGCTATGGTGGATCTGGTGGTTACGGAGGAAAAGGAGGTCATGGAGAAGAAGGTGGTCATGGAGGCTACGGCGATAAAGGTGGATATGGAGGTTACGGCGGAAATGGTGGATATGGAAGTTACGGGGGAAAGGATGGTCATGGAGAAAAAGGTGGTCATGTAGGCTACGGCGATAAAGGTGGATATGGAGGTTACGGCGGAAATGGTGGTCATGGAAGTTACGGGGGAAAAGGAGGCCATGGAGAAGAAGGTGGTTATGGAGGCTACGGCGATCATGGAAGTTACGGGGGAAAAGGAGGCCATGGAGAAGAAGGTGGTTATGCAGGTCACGGTGGCAAAGGTGGTCATGGAAGCCACGGTGAATCCGGAGAACATAATGATTATTAAAGGCCTATTGGATATTGAATTAGAACTCTCCTGCGGAGAAAAACACAGCCTTAGATCGGAACGGTCATTTGAATTAGAAGCGAACAACAATCTGGAGGTTTTTTTATTTTTTACTGCTGATCACATCTTTCCTTCAATTGATTTTCTCGAAAAACCACCAGTTTTGACATTCTGTTCTCGAGATCGATAGAATTAAATTGATTTTTCAATTTATTTATTAATTATTTAAAATATTTTTAATGTTTAAAAAATGTTTCTTTCTCTAATTTTCCATTTGATGACGATGATAGTCTAGGGTTGCCACCTTTCCGGGTTTGACCCGGAGACTCCGGGTTTCAGTGGGTCAAATCGGGGTTCCGGGTTTAGTCATTGATTGTCAGGGTTGCCCAAAAAATTCTAAGAGTTTTCTGGTGTTAGGCCAAAACTCCAGTGATCCAATTGATCAAATCAAAGAAAACTACAAACTCAGCTGTTAGATAACGTCTAAAGATGTCTGAATAGCAACTGATGTAACTCATTTCATCATCGTTCGTCAATCATTGCGCATACCCTCTCACGCACATCACCACGCGCACTGCTCCAATGGAACAGCACGCTGCAATTGAGCACATCCGCCCTCCTACAATTTGATATTTTACAATAATAAATTTTTATCAACCTCAAACGTAATTTGTTTATTTTATTTTCAATTATTTAATCATTAATTTCTTTAGGTAAAAATGGAGAAAAAAAATTTGTAAGATTTGTACATTTAAAGACGAATGGCTTCAAAAAGAAGAATATTGTAAATGTTTGAAAAAAATTTATAAAATTACTGGATTTGAAGTTAAATTTACAATTGAGCACGATGGAGAGAAAGCAGTAAAAACTCATTTTAAAAACCAAAAACATTTAATTGCATCAAAATGTGTTAATGAAAATAAATTGATAACAGCTTTTCTTCCAAAAACGAACAAAAACTTGTTGGGTCTTAACCCAAATATTTTAAAAGTAACTGCAATTGTCATGTGATAAATAATGCAGCAAGAAATTCATGCAAAATTTTTTTATTCGACATTGAAAATTTGGTTTTAAAAATATATGCAGAGTTTTCAATGAGTTCGAAAAAAGTCAAAGATTTCAAGGATTGCTTCGATTTTCTGGAAATAGAATATGAAAATGTCATCAGACATGTAACAACAATATCTTTACATAAGGCTTTGGAAAAAATCATCAAGCTTTGGCCGGCTATAAAAGTTCACTTTGTTAAACTAGGTGAAGACTAATTAAATCAATTTTTATTTCTAAGGAATTTTTATATTTATTTTAATTTGCATAGGCGAAGACGAAACTCATAAAATTATTTGGAGTTTTGTGGAAAACAGCCAACATGAACTTGGAGAAGATGAAAAAGATGGCTTATCTTTTTCTGAATGTTATCTTCACTTTGTAAACCATTTCATGGATATCATAAGCCAACATATTTTGCTGCTTGAGAATGGTGTAACATCGGGCCCTTAGAATCAATCAAGAGGATACTCGAGGTTGCTAAAAAGCGCAACAACAAATGGAAAAACCAAGTAATAAATAAAAGCGTTGGAAACAAGAATAAATTAATGAAGATATTTATATCCGAATATGGTCGAAAGCAATTATTGAAATATATCCTTCAAATAGCATCTTTGATCTGGAATGCTGTTAATGCAACGTTATCACCCAACTCGAATACGAATTGATTGCATCCTTGGAAACAACTTAAAGTTGTGACAATGGCTCAATAACAAGTCGTGAATTGCATGACATCATGTCATGCAAACTTGAAAGCCGAATCGAGGACCAATTTTTTAGTCATAAAGTAAATGCAAGTTTGGAGTTTTTGTTAAGCTACAAGCGACAAAAGTTTGTGGCTGAGGCCACCAAAACTTATTTGAAAAGTATTTAGTACTTGCAAAAATTTTATGATTTCAAAAGTAGCCCATTCAAATATTTTGCAGTTATCAATTTTAAAACCGAGAAAATTGAATACCTGAAGTTTTTTGAAGCTGCCAAGATTAATCTAAAGCTAGATGCCGACAAACTTTATGAAGACATTTGTCTCTTGCGGAAAATTTTTCCATCTATCAAATGCTTAGATTTACCAATCGATAAAAAATGGGTATGTATCTATATGAATAAGCTGTTTAATTCAATAAAATTTGTTGACCTTACAGCTGAAAGTTTTTGAATCTGATAGTTTCACCGAGCTGCCAAAACTGGTTGGCAAAAAAAATTCCTTCAATTCCTATAAGCAATGCTTATGTTGAAAGAATTTTATCAATTATGGGCAATACTTGGACCGACAACCGTAATAAGTAGACTTTCTGTTAGTTTTGTACAGATCCTTTTTAAATTGTCACTAAATGACAATTTTCTTTCACTGTAAATTTTTCAATTTTTTTTGTTGAGGATATTTATACTAATATTGTGCACAATCAATCAATTAAACTAAAAAGTTTGCAGTGAAAGAGGTTATTTTTTTTGAAACGCCATTCAAAAGCATTTTCGAAAAGAAAATCATTTAATTAAAATTATTCATCTTGATAGGATGCGAGTCGAGTTATTGAGGGCAGAATTGTTGACCAAACTCAATTTCGATATGAATTATCGTGAGTTTCACGAATTTTTAAAAAAACCCGAAAACACGAGTCTTTTAAAAAGTTCAATGACAAACAAGAAATATTTATGGAAGAAAGTACAAAACAATTCAAGTTTTTATTCATTTAAATTAAAAACTGTTTTTTTTGTTTTTTTTTTAGTCATCGTTTCCGGGTCAGACTCAGTCTTGAGGTGGCAACCCTAATGATAGTAGAGTGAGATTTTTCGATGATATCTTGTCGTTATCGGCAACAGCATTGAGAATTCGATTTATGTTGACGGTGAAATTGTTGCTGGAATTGTGATTGTTTTGGATAAAGACCTGTGCCGCGACATCATTGTAAATGTTGGAATATCTTTTTTCTTCATCTTCATGGTCATCGACAGGCGCAAAAATATCTGAACTGTTATTGAGTTGAATTAAATCGGAAATACTTCTAGACTGGATCACATTGGAATTATTGTTTGGTTGAATAATATCTGGAATGTTATGGGGCTGAACAACATCTGAACTGTTATGGGGCTGGATCAAATCGAAACTGTTATTGGGCGAAATCACCTCTGGAATGCTTCTGGGTTGAATTAAATCTGAACTGTTATTTGGTTGGTTCATATCTGAACTATTATTGATTTGAATAGTAATATCTGAACTGTTATGAGGCTGGATCAAATCTGAGCTGTTATTGGGCGAAATCACCTCCGGAATGCTTTTAGGTTGAATTAAATCTAAGCTGTTGTTTGGTTGAATTACATCTGAACTGTTGTTTGGTTGGGTCACATCTGAACTGTTATTTGGTTGGATCACACCGGAACTATTATTGGGTTGAATAATATCTGAGCTGTTATTTGGTTGAATAATATCTGAACTATTATTGATTTGAATAGTAATATTTGAACTATTATGAGGCTGGATCAAATCTGAACTGTTATTGGGCGAAATCACCTCCTGAATGCTTTCAGGTTGGATTAAATCTAAGCTGTTTTTTGGTTGAATTACATCGGAACTGTTATTGGGCTGAATCAAATCTGAGCTGTTATTGGGCTGAATCACATCGGAACTGTTATTAGGTTGAATAATATCTGAGCTGTTAGTAGGCGAAATCACCTCTGAGATACTTTTGGGTTGGATTAAATCGGAACTGTTGTTTGGTTGAATCACATCGGAACTGTTGTTTGGTTGAATCACATCGGAACTGTTGTTTGGTTGAATTTCATCGGAACTGTTATTGGGTTGAATAATATCTGAACTATTATTGATTTGAATAGTAATATCTGAACTATTATTGATTTGAATAGTAATATTTGAACTATTATGAGGCTGGATCAAATCTGAGCTGTTATTAGGCAAAATCACCTCCGGAATGCTTTTAGGTTGGGTTAAATCTGAGCTGTTGTTTGGTTGAATTACATCGGAACTGTTATTGGGCTGAATAATATCTGAACTGTTATGGGTCTGGATCAAATCTGAGCTGTTATTGGGTTGAATCACATCGGAACTGTCGTTTGGTTGGAACAAATCTGAGCTGTTAGTGGGCGAAATCACCTCTGAGATGCTTTTGGGTTGGATTAAATCGGAACTGTTGTTTGGTTGAATTTCATCGGAACTGTTATTGGGTTGAATAATATCTGAACTATTATTGATTTGAATAGTAATATCTGAACTATTATGAGGCTGGATCAAATCTGAGCTGTTATTGGGCGAAATCACCTCCGGAATGCTTTTAGGTTGGATTAAATCTGAGCTGTTGTTTGGTTGAATCACATCGGAACTGTTATTGGCTGAATCAAATCTGAGCTGTTATTGGGCTGAATCAGATCGAAACTGTTGTTTGATTGAATCACATCGGAACTGTTGTTTGGTTGGAACAAATCTGAGCTGTTAGTGGGCGAAAACACCTCTGAGATGCTTTTGGGTTGGATTAAATCGGAACTGTTGTTTGGTTGAATCACATCGGAACTGTTATTGGTTGAATAATATCTGAGCTGTTATTGGGCTGAATCACATCTGAACTGTTATCTGGTTTGATGACATCGGAATTTTTATTTAAATAATGTAAATATTGGTCATCATCACTTTGTTCAGTCAAATCTAATTCGTCGGTTGGTTTTTCGATTTTTGAAATACTATTTGATTGAGTTGAATCTTGATCGTTTTTTTTTTCTTGTAAGTTTGAGTCATTATTACTAGTAGAATTTGATTGAACTACTTCTTGACTAGTGAATTTTCTGGAACGACTTCTTGGCTATCTAAACTTGGTTGGACCACTTCTTGACCACTTGGAGTCGATGGAAGAACTTCATCGCCATTGGAATTTGATTGCTCTACTTTTTGATTACTTGGTGTAGGTGGAAGTAATTCATCGCTATTGGAGTTTGGTTCGACTACTTCATCACTTGGATGAGCATATGGAAAATTACGTGAATTAAAATAATCTTCTGGATTTTGAAATGGAAAACTTGCTCCATCATCATAATAATTATTTCTAGCTCGATGAAAAATCATACTTTTTTTTGGTGAATGATTCACAGGGAAAGAATCAATAAAGACAAAATTTGAAACCACCACGAGAACACAGAACTTCAATAATAAAATGAATAGTTAATTATTAAGAAATCAATTTTAAAAATTGAAATTAAATTTAATTACCGAAATGAAGCTTCTCATCTTTTCAAGTTTATGGTCCTTTGTTTATGAAACCAAGAAGAATAAATCGAATAAATCACAATCAAATTCAACAAGTTCAAACTCAAGTTAGATGTCAATAGTTTGATTTCGTTATTCTTGATGAATTTGTTGGTTCAATTAAATCAAAAACTCGAAATAGTTGACTATTTAATCTTATTGGGAGTTTTTGAAGTTTAAATCTGTTTTTCTCTAAATGGTTGTTACATTTAAACCAGATTTCACATTTGAATTGCTACATTCGATTAATTTGATGGATACCTCTTTTTTTTACAAATCTTCGTCGAATTATCTTCAAATGTTAAAGCCAAGGTTAAAATAATCGATTTCTTCAAATGTCAATCTGCAATCTATTGATGACCAACATTGAATGCAAGATTTATTTATTTTCTCATTTTAATACTCTGTTTTATTTAAAAAAAACAAAACAAAATTATTCTTTTTATGGTTCTAGTGAATTTGAAAAGGTCGATCTTTCAAAAATGACGTAAATCGACAAAGATCGTCATACTCGAAGATTGTCCTTGTTTCAAAATTAAAATTGAACGTTACTTTAAAATTTATTAACATTGTGAAATGTCTTATACAATTAGTATCTTTTAATTGAATGCTCATTTTTCTATTAAATTAATGCTTTGCAGTCAAAGGGTTTTAAACAGGTGACCAAGAAGAAACTCAAAAAGTTCGAATGATAAGTTTTTAACAGAATACAAAAAATTCTTTTTTGATAATTTTTAATTATTAGAAATCATTTCAGCTGACAATTGTGATCTTTTTAGATAATTAAATGTTAAGACTTTTTTTTGCTTTTTCAAATTAAATAATTTTTATTTAAATAGAAAAATCAATCGACTGGTGGATCAATTATCATTTATTAAACCTCGGACAACATTAATTATACTGGATACGATTTCACCTGTATCCACACCATCCAATAGACCATCGCCCAAATATTCTAGTTTTTTCGAGTGTTCAATTTGATTGAGTTTTTGCTTTAATTTTAAAAGTTTTTGTTCGGCTTTTTTCGCTTGACTACAATGGCAACTCTGAAATGGACCGGTGAAGTATTGGTTTATGGTGGCGTTGAAACTATTGCTCGAATTTCCCTCGTTTTTTATGATGATCTGTGGATTTTGATCGGGAGGACTCAGATCATCTTCATCCGATTCAGTGACATCCAATTGTTTGATATTGAACTGTTTTGGGTTGCTATTTGATTGACTTGCATTTGATTGATGAGAATTATTTTGATGCAAAACATCTGTGTGATTCAATTGATTGACATCCGATTTATTTGCATGAGATTGATTTTCTAAGGGATTTGTTTCAACAGATTTGTTGGCAAGTGGTTGAGCCTCTACCGGTTGAACTTCTACCTTCACCACCGGTTGGACAACTTCGGACTTATTGACTTTAACAGATTGGTTGGCAAGTGGTTGAGCCTCTACGGGTTGAACTTCCACCTTTACCACCGGTTGGACAACTTCGGACTTATTGACTTCAACAGATTCAACCACAATGGATTGATTTACGATCTGTAGATGATCAATAGGTTTAACCAGTAAAGATTCATTGGCGGCGTGTTGAATCACGACGGATTGGTTTGAGGAATTGAAATGGCTTTCATCAATCGAGAGATGTTTCTCAGCAAAATGGCTCTCTTCGATTTGATGGCTTGAATTTTGAGCATCAACAACAACGGTTTGATTGTTCAAAACAACTGAACTAGACTGACTGTTTGATGAGTTGTCCGATTTGTTGATGGCATTGTCTTTACTACAATCAAATCACTAGAATTCGAACCAATAGCACTACTGTTCGAATGAAGAGACTCCGATATCGGAACAAGTGGATAACTACTATTCGAACTACTTGTGTTATTGATGTTCGATTCATGGTTCGTTGGTACTTCATCGGAACGGAAAAGGTTGATATCGACCGACACCTTTTCTACCGGAATGGTTTGCACGATCGAAAGCAATGAACAATGGCAAGCCAACAGAGCCACCATCGAAAATTTTCCAAGCATCGTGCTGCCAAATGAAATTTGAACCTGAAGGTGAATAAAAAAATTTTAAAAAATCTGATTCAAAATTTAGTTTATTTTCAAGTTTGTTTTTTTTACCATGTTTCTAGAGTTTTTTATAAAATTAATTTGATCCAATGCCAACCTCGTTGTTTGATGATCTATTTGATGTTGTTTCGGGAAGTTTTTTGTTTTTCAAATAATAAACAAGAAACTGATTAAATTTATTTTTTATAGTTGTGTTTATTTTTTGAAAATAATAATATTAATTTATTGAAAAAAAATATTACAAAGATTCATAAATTAAATGTACCATTGGCTACAAATAAATGTCAACAAACAAATGTCTTTATCAATAATACATAAAACGTTCTATTGATTTGATTCATCATGTCATCAGTTTAACTAAGCTAAACTAATGATACAATGACGCAAATCTCAAAATGGATCACTTTAAAATAAATGTCATTCTTCGGACCATTAGCATTACTGCCAACTGCTTGAAGCTTTGAAGTGAAACAACATCACACAGCTTTCCAAACACAGCAAAAACTGAAACATTTGAAGTAACAAAGACAATCAAATCAAGAAGATTATAATTTAAATCGAAATTAATTAAAAACAATCCGATTATAAAGTTAATTTATTATTCATAAACCAAAAATTTAAAAAAGAACAGCAAAGTGTTTCAAATAAAGTCATTGTTTTTGGATTTGCAAGAGATTCACACGAGGCTTCTTCTTGAGCAAGAACTTGTCTTATCCAAAAAAACTTTGAACCGAGTCGATAACCTGCTTGACAAAGGTTTGATTCGAAGTCTTCGAGCTGGAAATCTCTTCGGTTGATGACTCGTTCGAAGATAGTACGGACGCAGAATTCTCTTCAGCAAAACTCTCTGGCTCAACCGCCAACGAAACTTTAATAGAGTCTTGTCCTAGCTCTTCTTGGGCCATTGAAAAGTTGGCCACCATCACCAGCAAGGCAAAAATGATTGAAAGAAATTTTTTTCCAACAAGAGCTTTCTTTAAAAGTTAAGGAAATTTATTAGAGAATAGATTGAATGCCTGCCACCATCAATCAAACCTACCATTCTGGTTTTTTGGTTAATTTTTTTTTTAAAAAACACGACTTTAATTGATCAAATATTAAAGTAAAACTGAAACTTTGCTTCTAAAAACAACATCATCCGAATAGCAAAAAAAACTAGCGTCAATTACATTGAAAAACGGTTTCAAGCGTGAAATGTTTCTCTGTAAAGTTTCCATTGAAAAATGAACGATTAAACTCTTTGAAATCATGTTTTGAAATCGACCGTAAAGATTACACCGAAACAACGAGAGACCTTTAAGCTTTAACGACAAGTTTGTACTTGATATAATTAAATAATAATAGATATTCTGAATCCAATAGTTCAAGTTCTGAAAGTTTCAATCATTCGAGAATGCTGGACAGCAACTGGACATACTTTTTCAAATTTGATGTTTTGCTTTTGAAGCTATTTCTATTGAGATTTAAAAAAAAACTTTTTTCGAATCTTATTAACTGGATGTTATTAGAAAAATTATTTGACCTAGACTTTTGCAAAATTCACAAAGATAAAACTCTGGTTTCTGGTTCATCAGGTTTTGTTTGTTTTATTTTTCAATTTTATTAATTCAAAGTTCTTATTGATCGATTGTTTTGAATAGAAAATTTAAATAACCAGTTGATATTTGGGAATTGAATTCGAATTGATTGAAAAAGCCACTGGCCTATAGCCGTGCTGCTGCGGTAATGACGATGAGGGAAGAGCGGTATGATTGATGGCTCTCAATGCCTCTTCGAATGCCTTTCGTAACAAATCCGATTGGTTATTGGTCAGGGTGGCATTGAGATCGCTTTTCTCGGCCTCGATATGGACATGAACCTCGTGATCTTTGGGTCCATCGAATTCCTCTGTGTTGTGGTGACTGTGGTGGCTGTGGGAATGTTGATGGTGATGATTTTTGTAGATGAATCGAGAGAAAGCTCCATCACCAATGGCCAAGACAATGCCGATTATCGTTAAAAACCGAAGATAACCTTTAATCTAAAGAACAAGAAAAACGGTTATCTGATTTTAAAAAAAAAAAACTTGAATTACCATTTTTGTTATCTATAGATATGAGTTGCTTCAACACTGTTCTAATTCTAGTTGAGCAAGTTTTAATTTTTTTTTCTATTTAAAAATAAAACTCTAAAACGATTTGATGGTATCGATTTTATATTAACTTTGTTTCGATTTTCTATTACCAAAAACTGTTTATATATATCGGTTCGGGGGGAAACAAGAGAAAAACTTTAATTTCCCTCTAATTTGGTTGCCTTCTGGAAATGTCAACCCAAATTGTCAAACCAACAAGCGAACCTCAATGTTTATCATTCTGGTTTTTAAATCATTAATAAGAGCCAGAGTCGAACTGGAGAGGAAAGAGTTCTTAGAGTTTTTCAAGGCCCAAGTCAACAAGGGAAAAACCAGTTTGAAGTTTGAAAACGCCATTTGTGCCATTTCATGGAACATTTCGCTTTCTAAAAATAAAAGTTTCGTTTTAAAACATTGAAATATTGTTTCAGCCAATTTGTGTACACCGCTCACGAAACGCAATCACACCGCAATCGTTTAAACAGGGTTGTAAAATGTCAAAATTAGTGAAACATTGAATCTAATTCTATCAAAACACTTTTATCACTAAAACACAAAAGTTTTAGTCGATGATTGACCAGTTCCAAAGAGATTTCAGATGCCTTAACTTCTCAAGTCTTAAAAAATTTGATTGATCAAACCACATACGCTAATTTCATTGATGATAGCGATTTCAATTTGATTTCAATCGATTTTTTTCAAAGCTTCGGCTTGGAATAATTACAAAACAATTGAAATTCTCAAATTGAAAAATTACGATTAACATTTAATTGATTTTGATAATCGATTCAGCAATTAATCGATCTAAAGGTTCGATCATCAATAAAAAGAGGATCAGTGAAAAAAAAATCGAATCGTTAAACTTATGAAAACAAAAATTTGTTCAATTTTTTCCAACAAAATCGAAAAAATCTTTGAATCACTTGGGTGAGAGTTTTGGCCCTTTAAGCTTTGACTTTTTTTTTTACTTTTTCTTCCATAGAATGATGCTCTCACGGAATGTTTTCCATTCATTGGCAATCTCGGTGATTGTGGTATTGATGTTTTTGACATTGGTGGTAGATGCCAATCACACTAAAAACAATGTTGAACTTGGTGATTCATTAGTATTCGATGCTCATTACCAATCCGATGATGATGATGCCAAGTCTCAAGGAAAAAAATTATTCAAAGAGCTGACCAAAGATGTCATAGAGTATGAGAAAAGCAAAAAAAGCAAAGATTTTGGCGAAAACGAAGCCAGGCTAGTGGAAAAGGCTGCCAAGCAGACCATCGATAAAGTGATCAAAAATGATACTAAACTTGAAAATAAACTTGAGAAACTCTTTCGAAAAGAAAAAAATCAAACTTCTCAACAACCGATAAATCTCGGAGATTCATTAGTATTCGATTCTCATTTCCAATCGGACGATGATGACGCCAAATCTCGAGGAAAACAACTGTTCAAAGAGCTGACCAAAGATGTCGTGGAGTATGAGAAAAGCAAAAAAAGCAAAGATTTTGGCGAGAACGAAGCCAAACTACTAGAAAAGGCTGCCAAGCAGACCATCGATAAAGTGATCAAAAATAAAACCTAGGACCAAACAAAAAACGATGCTTTTTTCGCTCAAAATACATAAATTTTTGATGTGATTTTTTTTCAAATATAAATCAATTAAATCGAAGGTTTCTTTTTCTGCTTGAATCCATGATCACCATGATTTAATTAAATTGATTAAATTTAATTAAACCAATCTATTTAATTGATTGATTCAACCAAACGGAGTGCTGTTCAGTGAATTTTGAAATCATTTTCAAATTTTAGCTCAAAAAGTTCTCAACTAATTTTATTGATTTTCAATGGTTGATGATGGAACCTATTTGGATCAAGTATATTTTCATCTGTTACTTTTTGGTTATCAACACGACAGCGATCTGGAGTTGCCAAC
The DNA here is from genome assembly GCA_034190945.1 of Octodonta nipae. Taxonomy (NCBI): domain Eukaryota; kingdom Metazoa; phylum Arthropoda; class Insecta; order Coleoptera; family Chrysomelidae; genus Octodonta; species Octodonta nipae. Next base: position 84,461 of record JAVLUE010000344.1, on the reverse strand, counting down.
ATTCAATACAGTCAATCTCAACTATCAATGTTTCATTTGATAACAATGGTGATCATAACCAATCATTCCACTCAACCGATATCAAATTTAGCTTTTTAAAAACTTGGAACAAGACTAAAAGTGTTCCTAATGAAATTGTTCACACTTCACCAACAGCAGCCTTTGCGGAATCTGATGAACTGGCTTCCGGCTTTCCAATTGCATTGGGATACTACAACCATCATGGTCCTCATCATCGTTCTCACAATTCTTATAGCCATTATAATCATCATCGACCATATAATCCTTATAATTATCATCGACCTTACAATCCTTATCGACCTTATAATCCTTATCGCCCTGACAATTCTTATCGTCCAGACGATTATCATCCTCATGATTCTGATGCCGATAGCTCTTCTCCCAGCCCCAATGATCTGATAACAACTAAAAGTCCACCAGAATCCGTACAAGACGGTTATGGATGATTCAAAAATGAAAAAACTTTTACGAATCGATTAATTTGAATAAAAGTTATCAATAAAACTAGAAGACCAGAACTTTGATTGTGATATTTAAGAAAAACTTCATGTTTTTTAGAAAAACCAGAAGGCTCTGGTTTGAATACACAAAAACAGTGTTATTATGTTGCTGACATTTAGATGAAAAATTTACTCCAAAATGTAATCAAAAAACCAATTTCAATCATTAGTTAATTGATCCATAATATTAACTAGTTGACGACGAAGCCTAAATCATACCATTTATTGGTATTTGTTATAGCATTTTGGCATTACTTAATTGGTCCTTTGATTAATTAAGCTGAAAATTAATTTTGATTGATGAATTAAATTTCACTTAAAAGGTTCAATCCAAATAATCGGTTGATCAATTGATGTTGATGTTCATAAATTAATCAAATCGGCGAGTCTTTTCTAAATCATTAATCGGGGAAAAAAGCATGGTAACTATTTGAAAATTTTATTAAAAAATTTTTCTTGATTTATTGAAAATTGATAAATTATTTTCAAAAAGAAGTTTGTAGCAAAAGTTTTCGGTGTTTTGCTATGTTTTGGCACATTTTTGGACAATTGTTGCTTCGCCAATCAACAGGGTTTAAATCTTGGTGATGTTCTTGTATCATGTCAGTTCAACAATACCGATAGATCGGTCATCACATCACAGGATGCCTCATTGATTCAGAAATCGGTTTCCGATATTGTCAATGTGATGAATCAAAGCAAAAGCTACACCGATATCAATATGGAATTCCGAGAGGGTACCAAGAAAAATAAGAAACCCCTGTTGAAAAGTTTCAGTTCAGGCTCTCAAAAACCTTCCTTGAATTCGCAGAGCTCAATTTTTTTGCAAGGATTAAGCGAGGATTTTGTTTTGGACGAAGTGGACTACAATCGAATATCCGATCAGCTCACTGTTGAAACAGCCAAATGTTTGACCAATCTTCCAAACATCACGGACGAATCAAAAAAGACTGTCATCGAAAAATTGAAACAACATGTCGGATATAGAGAGTTGATCGAAAAAGAAAAACTAGCCTTGAAAAAACTAAAGTTCTTCAAGAGAATGTCACAAATTCAATTCAAAAATAATCTCAAAAAACTTGAAAAAGAAAACTTTTATTTAGAAATTCATCACGCTCAAGAAAATTTAGAGCAATTCAAACAAAAAGCTCAGAAAAATTTCGAAAACCAAATGAAACATATTGAAGAAGCCGAAGCTTTTGTTTCAAAAACAATCAATGATACCATGAAAAAGGTTAAAGCGACTAAACCTAATTGTTTGTAATAATTTAATTTTGATGAAAAATTATTTTATCCTATTTAAAAAAATTAAATATTTGATCAAGATTCAAGCGATCCCCCTTTCGTCATCCACTATTTTTCAACCATCTCAACCCAATATTTTGGGATTAGGTGATTGAATAAAAGATTCAAAATTCATAAATCAGAAAGATGATGGGTGATGTCAAATACAAAGTTTACTTGAACAAAAACGCATAGTTTGAAATAAACGGCAACAGATTGACATTTAGCAAATAAAACTAAATCATCCAAAACCTGAAAAAAATAAATAAAAATTTGAAATGTCAAATCAATCTCCGCTTATCAACAGGATAATTATCCAAACACTGGTACCTGGTTTTTGAGAATAATCTCTTGATCTTCAACACTTGACAGTTTCTAGTTTCGAATGCCAACTGCTGTTGAAATGGAGCTTCTAGGTCGGGAGAATATAGTGAATCGATTGTTTATTGATATGATATGTGATTCGTTCGTTTCTATTCTAAATTGTAATGTTTCAAATTTTTTTTTGAAATGTTAAAGCAAACAAACAAAAAAGTTAATCGTTTGGAACATTTTTCACGGAATTGAAACATTTTTTCAAAGAAACTAACTAAATATAAAAGAGATCATCAAACGACTGTCAAACCAATTTATTAAAAAAAAAGTTTCAAAAATAATTTTGTAAAAATCTCACTAAAAATGATGTCAAAGTTAGGTTTGGTTTTGATGATCACTCTTTCGTTGACCATCATTCTGGTCAATGGTCTGCCAAGTCAAAGAATGAAAATCTTGATTTCTGATGATGTTAAATCATGTGAGTAATTTCAAAAATTTTTTTTTAATAAACTCATTAATGGTGTTATTAAAGCCTTGCAAAGTTTGAATAGCAGCCAAAACCAGGAGCAAGTGACCCAAAACGATTTGGGCCTATGTACAAAAATTTCAATTAAATTTTTATTTTGAAATAAATCAATTTTTTTCAGGGACTAAGAAGCCTCTTGATAGTAACAGCACAGGTGATTTATAATGAATCTTTTCAAAAACTAACTCAAGTTTTTTTCTAATTCATTGTTGAAAAATCAAGAAAAAGAAACACTTAGCGACTTGGGTCTATGTAACAAAATTTAATTTCTTTCTTATATTAAATCAATTTTTTTCAGGGACTAAGAAGCCCCTTGATAGTAACAGCACAGGTGATTTATATTGAATTTTTTTCAAGAAATCATAACTCTAGTTTTTTTTCTAATTCATTGTCAAAAAAACCAGAAAAAGAAACACTTAGCGATTTGGGTCTATGTAACAAAATTTAATTTCTTTCTAATATTAAATCAATTTTTTAATTTCAGTGACTGAGAAGCCGTTTGGTGTGTATGCATCTCTTTATTAATCAACTATTTTCTACTACATTGTATTTGAATTTTTGAGTTTAAATATGTGGTTTCAAGTCTTCTCAATCCAACACAAAGCATCAACAGTTTGAGATTAAAAAATTTACTGAAAAAAATTTCAAAAATAAAAATTATTTGAATTTAAAAAGAAAAATCTTAAGTTGTCAAATTGAAGCACTTTTATATTGATAATCTAAGCAAAAACTGAACTCTTTGTTCTAATGGATTAATTATTATCTAATAATGGCAAAATGAAGTTGGTAGTATAATCCTGATAGATTCACGCTTACCATCAGACACTTAGGAACAATTCTTCGAATACTAATCTCATTTTGATTGCAATTCAACTGTGTAATAATATCACCACAGTTCAACATCAATTATACGATGGTGGAGCTGACATTTCAATCAACTCAACCAGGTTAAGGTCTAATGTAATTGTAAATAAATTTAATTTAAAAGATTTTTTGAAGAATAATTTTTTTAAAAATTTAATTAATCAATTAATCGATTGATTAATTTAATCGTTAAAATTGAAAGAAGTTGTTTGGATCAATACAGATTTTATATTAACGATAACTATTATTGATATTATGAATTTGATATTTAAAAGTTTCATCATTTTCGTTTCAATATTTAAACTCAGTCAAAAATTTGTTTTTCTCAGGATCGTGATTGGAAATTGAATTAATTTCTTTTACTGACGGTTAATTTTCAATCTTTCAACATTTTTTTTACAGTTTAAGAAAAAACATCAAGCCAAACAAGTATGGTAAGTTTTTATATCTTTCGAGTAATTTTAATAGAAAAATCTGAAAAAAACTCTTAATCAGAATCAAAGAGTTCTGGTCTTTAGTTGTTTGATTGGGCTGTGGATGGTGGGTGTTTCGCTTTGTCAAGCCGATCTTGGCAGTGTTCATATCGAGTTCGAAGTCAGTGATGACGATGACGATATTGATAATGAAACGTCATTTGAAGAAGCTGAGAAAAAATTTAATCAAAAGACAACAGAAGCTTGTAAACGAAGAACAACTACTGTCAAATCAACTACAACGGTTCAGCCTAAAACTACGACGGTCAATTCAACTACAACAATTAAGCCTAAAACTACGACGGTCAATTCTACAACAACGATTCAGCCTCAAACAACTACAATAAACTCTACGAAAATTCTCCCTCAAACAACTACGGTAAACTCTACGACAATTTTCCCTCAAACAACTACGGTAAACTCTACGACGATTCTCTCTCAAATAACTACGGTCCAATCGAAAAAGATAGTCAAGTTCCATACATCAACTACAGCTAAGCCAAAAACAACCACAGTAAAATCAACTACGACCCATAAACCTCAAACAACAACGGTCAATTCAACTACGACTCATTCTCAAACCACGACGGTGAATTTAACTACTACTGTTCATCCTCAAACAACTACGGTCCAATCGAAAAAGATAGCCAAGTTCCATACATCAACTACAGCTAAGCCCAAAACAACCACGGTAAAATCAACTACGACCCATAAACCTGAAACAACAACGGTCAATTCAACTACGGCTCATTCTAAAATCATGACGGTGAATTTAACTACGACCGTTTATCCTCAAACAACTACGGTCCAATCGAAAAAGATAGCCAAGTTCCATACATCAACCACATCCAAGCCCAAAACAACCACTATAAAATCAACTACGACACATATACCTCAAACCACGACAGTAAATTCAACTACAACACATAAACCTAAAACAACCACTATCGCTTCAACAACTCGACAAAAGTATTTGGTTGATGTTACAAACGCCACAACCTCGCCTGTTGCTCCGAAATCAGCTAGTTTTCCCAACAAAAAAGATTTAAAAGAAAATATAGCTTGTTAGTTGTTTAAGGGGTTTATCATTTAATTAATAATTTTGTTGTTTCCAGATTGCTACAATGAGAAATTAAACAAATCATTGGAAGTGCCAATCGATACTTTACCACCGTATGGAAAACATTCGGTTCTCGTTAACCATCGAAACATAATCTATGGAACGAAAGACATTCTCAAGATGACCGTTGATACTTACAAAAAAATTATCAAAATATTGAATCCTTCTAATCCGGACTTATTTATCTCACCCAAATTGAAGGCACCAAAACAGATCAGAGAAAATGATGAAACGGTCAATTTTAGTAAAGTTTATTGTAAGTCGTAAAGAGGAGCATATAAATCGAAAGACTAATAATTCATTATTGATTTCAGTTTGTGAAGAAGTGAACGGAAAAAATGATATTCACGTTCCAGAAGAAATTCTATTTTCGGTTCATAGTTTGGGATTCAAAAAAACCCTGGTCAAAGTGAACAAATTTCTTATCGATTCGTTTGAGACTTTTTTCCCTGATTCGAGGCTACCATCTTCGTGTGTTTTGCATTTGAAACAGTGAAACGAACATCATTGATCAAACTTGGAACAACCTGTTGAAACACTCTTTAGAAATAGTTAAATATGAAAAATATCTCTATAATGTTTAATTTAATTGATTAGATTGTTTTTTCAATTCTATAAAAATAAAATTAAAAGAGATTTAAATGACACAAAGTGTGTTCAAATCAGAAAAAATTTCTAGACAATCAAGAATTCATCAAAAAGCCCTTCAAATGGCTTCAACACTGGTTTGGAAAAAGTTTAAAGCTTAAGCCCTGACTTAAAAAAAAAATCCTTTCTCTGGTTTTATCCGAGACTTTAATTTTTTCTATCCGGTTATCATTATTAATGCCTCTCTCGATATTGGTGCTTTTATTTTATCAGTGAGTTGTCTTTTTTAAATAATCCAAACACTACTCTTGGTAAGATGAGACAAAAATCGAACATTAAAGTTCAAAGTTTGATTAAGATTTGCCATTCATCTGATCGATGAGATCGACAATCGATTATCAGCTGACTGTTTTGATTTCATTTCGACATTTAAATGAAATTTAAATTAATTGAATTAATAAATCGATTATCGATTAATTGATTGGTTGGTTGGTGATCACTGAGATTTACTAGTTTTTTTTTTTGTTGAAAAGGTTTCCAATTAATTTAAATGGCTTTCTATGAATGACACTGCTGAATAGCAGTATAAATTGATTGATCAATCTAATTGATTGATTAAATTTCACTGAAAAAACTTTACTTGGTTTCATTTGATAGAAAATAATCATGGTAAGTCATAATTTATAGAAAAAAAAACTAACCAATTTCAATGTACCAAATTCTTACCGATCCACTGAATTAACTAAAAAAAAAAGTTGATCAGTTCCAAATTGGCAGCGGTGTTTGTCGTTCTTGTAGTGAACATTATGTCCAATAACTTGGCGAGATCGTTGAACACTAATTTGGGATCTTCTTCTGGTGGTTTTGTGATCGATATCAATATCGATGAACCGATCAAAAAAAACTCTACCACTGAACAGCCGATACTGACCTCGGAAAGTATACTGAGTTCGAAAACAGCGAATGAAAACCTCGATTTGATCACAACAAAAAAACACTCGACGACGACGACTACTAAAACTCCGACAACAACACTGAATCCGGATTCATTTGGTCAGTTTATTTCTTTGGGTCAATATGAATTTACTAATCAAATCAATTTTTTTTTTTTTTAGTTTGTAGACGAGGAAATGAAAGAGAATATTTGCCCTCAAGTTATATACCGACCATTGGTGAGAAATCGGTTTTGGCCTTTTTGACCAAACTAAACGACGACATCGAATCGATCTATCAAAAACAATTAAAACCATTTGAATGGTTAATCAAACCAGAGAAAAAACCAAGCTCAGATGGACTCTATGGTTAGTTTTTTTTTTTTGTACGCGTTTCACAAGATTCTAGTCTAAACCTTAAAACTAGATCTAGCCTTAAATCAAATAGAGATTTCAATGAATTCAAAAATTTTTTCTTTCAAACAGAATGCTCGTGGATGGAAAATCAAACAGAGTATAAAAATTATCAAGTTCCAGTTGAGCTGTTACCGGCTAGCGAAAATGAATTTTTTAAAAGAGCTCTTTTCAAACATATTGAAAATACGGTTCAGTTTTATTACGGTCTTGTGGATCCTAAAAGTAGCCAAACTCGATGCCAATTTCCCACTTCATCAGATACTGATCCAATATTATTTATGTGATTTTATGATTCAGTTTTTTTGTTCAAAAAAAAAAAAAAATTCAATAAAACTATTCTGAAATTTTAAAACTTTGGATCGTTGAAAACGAAAACGAATGATCAATTTGATTAAGCTCTAGAACAACTCTGATGATTTGAATCATTTTCGATCAAAAAATGTCAAACTATCAAAGTGGAACCTTTTAAAAATTGGTGTTTCGATTGGTCCGTAAAAATTTAAATCAGAAATTTGAAATGACCCGCATCATTGACAAGCATATATTGAACATTCTGAATGTCAAAACTTGTTAACACTCATTCAGCTATTGAGTGAATATTGCTTTTGAGTGAATGAATGAGTGAACGCTTTGTTTGTTTGGGCATTTATTGATTTAAAATTCTAGAAAAACTCGGAACACATCACTTAATGCTTAGACTCAATCTTCAAACATCATCCTTGAGAACACTTCAATCATAAATGGCAAGTAAACAAACAAACAGCAGCTTTCACTCTGTCTTGACCAACACTTGACCTTAAAGCTAGGCCTTAAACCAAAATAGTCAAAATTTTAATTTATTTTGTTTTCTTCTTGCAAATAGTTTACTTCTAGATTATTTCTGGTTTTCTGCTGGCTCAATCTGTTTGTATTGAGAAGTGTTTTTGGATCCAGTGGACAAGAGGATAAAAATGAAAATCTTTACGACCTTTTGAATGATGATTCTTCATTACCACTTCCACCTTTACCTTTTCAAGAACAGGAAGATTTTTTCCCGAATGAAACTCAGAAACAGCAACATCGAAAGCCAACACCTAAACAGGAAGATAATAAAGTTTATCATCTGATCGATTTGAACGGAAAACAAGAAGATTTGAGCTCTAAATGGTTGAAATATTTTTTCCTCAGACACCCTAATCGAATCGAACTGAACAAAAAACAATATTTGCGAATGATCGATCGGTTGTTAAAGAAATCAAAAATCACGTTCAAAAAACACCAGTTCTTGTTGAAAACATTGGAAGACCCAATTCCAAATTCGATTTTATATGCCAGAATCAATGGGCAGATTTATTATTACCAACCCGATTCTCTTGTGGATATTGTATCGACAATTCCCAGTTCTTCACCATCAACTACCGATGTTTGGACAACGTCAACCGATTTACCAAACAACGAGACTTGGCCCGAATTTCCCAGATCGAATAATGATTGTTGTGAGTTTTTTTTTTAATTATTATCTCTAAATAGATTTTAAATATTCGGAGGTTTTTGTTTGAAAAAGTTTGCATCGAAAGTGACGGGCAAATGTTTTCGATTGACAGAAACAAACTACCTCCCAACAATCAATCCGTCATTGGAGTCCTAGATAGTTTCCTTGAAACATTCGAACAAATCATTCAAAGTAATTTGAAACACTTGGCACCCGATTATGTTTGGAGTCGAGTAGATAACAGAAGTAGCCCTGCGACTATCCTAAAAATTGACCCAAGTCTTCAACCATTCTCACCGGTTTTATTTACGAGTTTTGAAGAGAATAAAATACAGAACACCAATAACGGTTTGAATTAAACTCTGTACCTTGTTTTTTTTCTGGCTAATCTTGCTCTTTGAAACTTTAGTGAACTGTCAATGTAAAAGTGAAAGGCTAAGCTTCCCAAAAGCTATGCTATGGTCGAGCGAAGAGTCGAAAAAACTGGTGTTGAAGGTTTTCGAAGATCTACAACAACAGCTCACTCGTAAAGTTTTCGAACTATCTGCAGATTGGATTTTTTCCAAGCAAAATTCTTGAAGCTAGTTAAAAAAAAAAAAGCTATGAACCATTTATTTAGCCAAATAAAATATAATCATTTTGATCATAATAATTCAGTTTATTTCTTTCATGTCGTTCTAGTTTTAAATGTCAGCCGTTTTATGGCTAAAACAAACGAAAAAAAAAAAATCGAAATTGTTCGAATCAAAATATAAGCTTGAGATCAGTGGTTTTCAAATTATGCACCGCGGCTCACCAAATAAACATTTTGAAAATCGATTGTAAGATAATGAGAGCTTATTTAGTTTTTCGAATTTTTCAAAAATCAGTAAAACTATAGGCAGAATTTTATTCTGAAAAAAAAAATCAATTTTAAAAACTAGTTTCAAGTTCTTTTTTTTGTTTTAGGAAAGCAAAATTGAAACTATTCAATTGCTAAGGCTATAGTCAGCGATTTTATGATTTTTTAAAAATTTTTGATTTTTTCGAAATCGTTGATCAAAAAATTGTCTAAATTAATTTCATGCATTGTATTCTAATTATTATTCAATAAACAGAATTAAAGATTCAACGAGAGATCAAACGTGCCCTGTTCTGTGATTTCAGAACCAAATTGAGTATGGCCAGTTCATTATGGAACCAAACACTCTGGTGAATCTTTCTATTCCACATTGAAATTATTGGTAATCTAAAAAAATCGTTTTAAATATCGATAGTATATCTCTTAGTACTGTAATGAGTGAACCTTGTTCACCACTGATAAGCTTCGTTCAATCGATGACATTGAGTTCCCCATGAACTACCATAGATCAATCATTCAAACTTGATCAATTGTTTCAGTTTTGATTTGATCAAGTTGTTTATTTTTTTATTAAAACCCAAAACTTTCCATAAAATTGCAAAGATAACTAAATTATCCTGAAGTATCAAGTGCTTATTCTCGAAAATCATTACCAATCATGTATAATTTAGTTCTTCCGATTCTTTTTCAACTGTATCATTCTACTCAGTCAATCGTTGGAGCCGAACAATCATCTGTTGTTCAAATTCATTCTGGTTTGGTACGTGGCTTGCCTCTACAATTAAACGACGACTCGAAGATCAACTTTTATCAAGGGATTCCGTACGGTTAGTGAAATTTTCGATTTTTCTTAAAATCGGCAAGGCTATAGTCAGCGTTTTTGTGATTTTTCAAAAACTTTCTCAATGTCAATTGAACATTTATTTTCATAATATTGTAAATCCAAAAATTTTTATTAGGAGATATTCAAGTTTAAAGTTTTACATCTCCATAGACTTTGATAGAGCCAGATTACCAGAAGATTCATTTCAATCAAATCTATTTGATCATTTTAATGCTTATAAATAAGTTTTTTTCGAAAATAAAATTACCAAGTTTCTAATGTCAAATACGAAAGTGATAATAAAATTTGGAGGTTATTGAAAACTCTGCCCGAGCAAACCGGATTTTTTGAGGAACGATGAATAAGAAATATTCAAAGTTGTCTAAATTAATTTCATGCATTGTAGAAATAGTCAAATTATTATTCAATAAACAGAATTAAAGATTCAACGAGCCCTGTTCTGTGATTTCAGAATAAAATTGAGTATAGCCGATTAATTATAGAACCAAATACTGTGGTGAATCTTTAAATTCCACATTGAAATTATTGGTAATCTAAAAAATCGTTTTGAATATCGATAGTATATCTCTTAGTACTGTAATGAGTGAACCTTGTTCACCACTGATAAGCTTCGTTCAAGCGATGACATTGAGTTCACCATAAACTACAACGGCGATGTTTCCTTTGTGAAAAACTTCACTCATTGACCACAGTCCACTTGTTCAATGAACTTTTATTATTACAAGTCTTACTCATGTCTTGTCCTGTGTTTTTAAAACTGAGTAAGCATAGATTTTTTTTGTATAAAAGCTTTTAATTTTCTTTCTTTTTTTTCATTAGGTTTTAAAAACGGTCGAGAGAACATCCAAGACAAAAAAATACATCGATTTCAACTTTTGGGTCATCTATGTCTCTCAAACTGGTACTAGTGCGGTCTATGTTTGGAAGCAATTCGTGGTATTGAAAAGCCGCTCATTGGTTCATCATTTGGGTCGGTGCTGCATAGGTGGGTGGGTGAGTGCAGCACCATGGGTTTACCGGCGTACCCGAAACGCCGAAGGTTGCTGCATAGGTGGGTGGGTTGGTGTATGCAGCAACATGGGTTTCCCGGCGTACCCGAAACGCCGAAGGTTGCTGCATAGGTGGGTGGGTGGGTGTATGCAGCAACATGGGTTTCCCGGCGTACCCGAAACGCCGAAGGTTGCTGCATAAGTGGGTGGGTGGGTGTATGCAGCAACATGGGTTTCCCGGCGTACCCGAAACGCCGAAGGTTGCTGCATAGGTGGGTGGGTGGGTGTATGCAGCAACATGGGTTTCCCGGCGTACCCGAAACGCCGGGAAAACTCGCCCCCCGTCCGGGGGGCGAGTAAAAATTAGAGAGAGAGGGGGAGAATGAGAAAAAGAGAGAGGGGGGCGCGTGAAAATTTTTGAGAGGTGGAAGGCATGAAAGAGAGGGAGTGAGAGCGGGGCGCCTGAAAATTTGAGAGAGAGAGAGAGAGAGGAGAGAGAGAGAGGGAGAGAGAGAGAGAGAGAGAGAGGAGAGTGAGAGAGGGAAAGAGAGAGAGAGAGAGAGAGAGGGAGAGTGAGAGAGTGAGAGAGTGAGAGAGTGAGAGAGTGAGAGAGTGAGAGAGGGAGAGAGGGAGAGAGGGAGAGAGGGAGAGAGAGAGGGAGAGAGGGAGAGAGGGAGAGAGGGAGAGAGGGAGAGAGGGAGAGAGGGAGAGAGGGAGAGTGAGAGAGGGAGAGTGAGAGAGAGAGAGAGAGTGAGAGAGAGAGTGAGAGAGGGAGAGTGAGAGAGGGAGAGTGAGAGAGGGAGAGTGAGAGAGGGAGAGTGAGAGAGGGAGAGTGAGAGAGGGAGCGAGAGAGAGAGTGTGAGAGAGTGAGAGAGAGAGTGAGAGATGGAGTGAGAGAGAGAGAGAGGAGAGAGAGAGGGAGAGGGAGTGAGAGAGAGAGAGAGTGAGAGAGGGAGAGTGAGAGAGGTAGAGAGAGAGGGAGAGAGAGAGAGGGAGTGAGATAGGGAGTGTGATAGGAGTGTGAGATAGGGAGAGAGGGAGGGAGGGAGAGAGGTAAAGAGCATTCCCATTTTTAAATATGCCACACTTTATACACTATTTAATACAGTATTTAATACAGTATTTAATACAGTATTTAATACAGTATTTAATACACTATTTAATACAGTATTTAATACAGTATTTAATACACTATTTAATACAGTATTTAATACACTATTTAATACAGTATTTAATACAGTATTTAATACAGTATTTAATACACTATTTAATACAGTATTTAATACAGTATTTAATACAGTATTTAATACACTATTTAATACACTATTTAATACACTATTTAATACAGTATTTAATACAGTATTTAATACAGTATTTAATACACTATTTAATACACTATTTAATACACTATTTAATACAGTATTTAATACACTATTTAATACACTATTTAATACAGTATTTTGATACACTATTTAATACACTATTTAATACAGTATTTAATACACTATTTAATACATTATTTATTACACTATTTAATACAGTATTTAATACACTATTTAATACACTATTTAATACACTATTTGATACAGTATTTAATACACTATTTAATACACTATTTAATACACTATTAATACACTATTTAATACAGTATTTAATACACACTATTTAATACACTATTTAATACACTATTTAATACACTATTTAATACACTATTTAATACAGTATTTAATACACTATTTAATACATTATTTATTACACTATTTAATACAGTATTTAATACACTATTTAATACACTATTTAATACACTATTTAATACAGTATTTAATACAGTATTTAATACACTATTTAATACACTATTTAATAACACTATTTAATACACTATTTAATACACTATTTAATACACTATTTATACAGTATTTAATACACTCTCCCTCTCTCTCACTCTCCCCTCTCTCACTCTCCCTCTCTCACTCTCCCTCTCTCACTCTCCCCTCTCTCACTCTCCCCTCTCTCACTCTCCCTCTCTCACTCTCCCTCTCTCACTCTCCCTCTCTCACTCTCCCTCTCTCACTCTCCCTCTCTCTCTCTCACTCTCCCTCTCTCACTCTCCCTCTCTCACTCTCCCTCTCTCACTCTCCCTCTCTCACTCTCCCTCTCTCACTCTCCCTCTCTCACTCTCCCTCTCTCACTCTCCCTCTCTCTCTCTCCCTCTCTCTCACTCCATCTGTCACTCTCTCTCACTCCATCTCTCACTCTCTCTCTCCACTCTCTCTCTCACTCTCCCTCTCTCACTCCCTCTCTCACTCTCCCTCTCTCACTCTCCCTCTCTCACTCTCCCTCTCTCACTCTCCCTCTCTCACTCTCCCTCTCTCACTCTCCCTCTCTCACTCTCCCTCTCTCTCTCAAATTTTCAGGCGCCCCGCTCTCACTCCCTCTCTTTCATGCCTTCCACCTCTCAAAAATTTTCACGCGCCCCCCCTCTCTCTTTTCTCATTCTCCCCCTCTCTCTCTAATTTTTACTCGCCCCCCGGACGGGGGGCGAGTTTTCCCGGCGTTTCGGGTACGCCGGGAAACCCATGTTGCTGCATACACCCACCCACCCACCTATGCAGCAACCTTCGGCGTTTCGGGTACGCCGGGAAACCCATGTTGCTGCATACACCCACCCACCCACCTATGCAGCAACCTTCGGCGTTTCGGGTACGCCGGGAAACCCATGTTGCTGCATACACCCACCCACCCACCTATGCAGCAACCTTCAGCGTTTTGGGTACGCTGGGAAACCCATGTTGCTGCATACACCCACCCACCCACCTATGCAGCAACCTTCGGCGTTTCGGGTACGCCGGGAAACCCATGGTGCTGCACATACCCACCCACCCACCTATGCAGCACCGACCCAAACCTCGTTGCGAGGAGGCGATTGTTCCGCAGCGTTTCGGCTGCGAAACCCATGGTGCTGTGACATAGCACCGATTTAAATCCATACGAATCGCCAGGGGTAGTTTTCGTTACCACAAATTGCATGAAAAAAAAAGAAATTTTTAATTAAAAACTTAAATAATTTAAAAACTTAAATAAAAACTTAATATATATAAATTTAAATTAAAAACTTAATAATTTAAAAAACTTTTTAGAAGTAATTTTTTCCAAGTTGGAAGTTCTCTCGACTGTTTGGAAAAGCTAATGAAAGAAAAAGGAAGAAAATTAAAAGCTTTTATACAAAAAATCTATGCTTACTTAGGTTTGAAAACACAGAACAAGACATGAATATGACTTAATAAAATAAGAAAAAAGTTCATTGAACAAGTGGACTGTGAATGTGAATGTTTTCACAAAGGAAACATCGTCCTTTTTATATGAAAAAAAATCTATGCTAGTTTATGGTGAACTCAATGTCATCGATTGAACGAAGCTTATCAGTGGTGAACAAGGTTCACTCATTACAGTACTAAGAGATATACTATCGATATTTAAAACGATTTTTCTAGATTAACAATAATTCCAATGTGGAATAGAAAGATTCACCACAGTATTTGATTTCATAATAAACCGGCTATACTCAATTTTATTCTGAAATCACAGAACAGGGCTCGTTTGATCACTCGTTGAATCACAAAAACGCTGACTATAGCCTTGCCGATTTTGGAAAAATCGAAAATTTCTAAAAAATTACAAAAATGCTGACTATAGCCTTGCCGATTTTGGAAAAATCGAAAATTCTTAAAGTATTACAAAAACGCTGACTATAGCCTTGCCGATTTTAAGAAAATCGAAAATTTCACTAACCGTACGGAATCCCTTGATAAAAGTTGATCTTCGCGTCGTCGTTTAATTGTAGAGGCAAGCCACGTACCAAACCAGAATGAATTTGAACAACAGATGATTGTTCGGCTCCAACGATTGACTGAGTAGAATGATACAGTTGAAAAAGAATCGGAAGAACTAAATTATACATGATTGGTAATGATTTTCGAGAATAAGCACTTGATACTTCAGGATAATTTAGTTATCTTTGCAATTTTATGGAAAGTTTTGGGTTTTAATAAAAAAATAAACAACTTGATCAAATCAAAACTGAAACAAATTGATCAAGTTTGAATGATTGATCTATGGTAGTTCATGGGGAACTCAATGTCATCGATTGAACGAAGCTTATCAGTGGTGAACAAGGTTCACTCATTACAGTACTAAGAGATATACTATCGATATTTAAAACGATTTTTTTAGATTACCAATAATTTCAATGTGGAATAGAAAGATTCACCAGAGTGTTTGGTTCCATAATGAACCGGCAATACTCAATTTTATTCTGAAATCACAGAACAGGGCACGTTTGATCTCTCGTTGAATCTTTAATTCTGTTTATTGAATAATAATTAGAATACAATGCATGAAATTAATTTAGACAATTTTTTGATCAACGATTTCGAAAAAATCAAAAATTTTTAAAAAATCATAAAATCGCTGACTATAGCCTTAGCAATTGAATAGTTTCAATTTTGCTTTCCTAAAACAAAAAAAGAACTTGAAACTAGTTTTTAAAATTGATTTTTTTTTCAGAATAAAATTCTGCCTATAGTTTTACTGATTTTTGAAAAATTCGAAAAACTAAATAAGCTCTCATTATCTTACAATCGATTTTCAAAATGTTTATTTGGTGACCCGTTTACGACGAAAAAAAAAGCCGGTTTATGAATCAATTTAATTGAAAAATTTATAAAAAAAAAACAACTAATGACCAAAAATTTGAAAGAGAAAATAAATAAATAGTTTATTCAGGTTACCACAATGGGTTGTCCGGTAATCAGCTTGTAAATGAGTGGCGGATAAAGAATCCATAGTGTGATTGCCGTTCCAAAAACATGATCAAACAAACCAAAAGCTATCCGAAATGGTAAACTTCGTTGACGATCAAAGATTGCTTGGTCGGATAAGCCACGACGCTTAATGATACCCTCGATCACTGTTGGTGAGGCGGTTTTAAAATCGTAAGCCAATCGAAGCCATTTACAATGTTCAATGAAAAGAGTGACCGGATCAAAATACTCCCAACAATCTTTGGGGAATGATCGGTAATCATAGGGAAAGACGTGATGAAAGTTATGATTCCCATCGCCCAAAGAAAAATAATTTATCAAACGGTTATCGGCTGGCCGAATGCGGAAATCATAGGGCCGATAACCAAAATGATGGGCAAACGAATTTATGGTGAACAAATGATGTAGCACAATGGTGATACGAAGTGCGACACAAGCGTAAAACGAAGTCAATGGGTCTTCATTCCACAGTAAACAAGGAATAATAGTCGGTAGAAGACAACCATTGATCAAAAAGAATACTGCATAGAATCGATGCTGATACCAGACCAGTTTTTCTTTTTTCAAATCGGTTAAATCAAACTTTCGACCACTCTCTAAAACAGTGGAAGATTTTTTCTCCAGCCACCAACCCAGATGAGCATAGAACAAACCCCGAGCCGGGTTTTTCGGATCAGCATCAGTATCCGAGTATTTGTGATGGTTTCGGTGATCTCGAGCATATGAGAAAATGCTGCCATTCATGGCCATCGATTGAAACATCATCAAACCAAATCTTAGCAGCCATCGAGCTTTGTAGCAACGATGTGACCAGAGACGATGAGCCCCAGCTGACATACCCATGGCCGAAAAAAAAGCACAAAGACCAGCAAAAATAACGGTCCAAACTTTGACATCATGTGTGCAAACATGAACGAAACCCATTACGAATAAACAGTGTAGCACTAAAAGTGTTATGATGTTTCTCCATTTGAGACGATTCAATTTGATCCAGATCAACTTGAAACCACTGACCCCATCAAAAGCATCACTTTTTGGTGAGTGTTGAGATTGTTCTTGGCCACTTGTTTTATTTGGATTGTTTTTCGGTTCACCAGGAATTCCGATCAAACCATCACCATCAATTTCATCGTCTTCGATAAAAACTTCTTGCCGTTCGTACTCGCCCTGGTGATAAGCATCATCATCGTTGCGATTGACCATTGTTATTGTTTCATCAATCAGCCAAAACCAACCATTCTTCAGTTTAAATAGTCTAATGGTAAAGGAAGCTGATCATAAACCTTCTGATCTTTATCTCATTCTTTTATCATCTCTCTCTCTCTCTCTCTCTCTCTCTCTCTCTCTCTCTCTCTCTCTCTCTCTCTCTCTCTCTCTCTCTCTCTCTCTCTCTCTCTCTCTCTCTCTCTCTCTCTCTCTCTCTCTCTCTCTCTCTCTCTCTCTCTCTCTCTCTCTCTCTCTCTCTCTCTCTCTCTCTCTCTCTCTCTCTCTCTCTCTCTCTCTCTCTGTTTCTCATTTTCTCTCCAATTTTTTATAATTTCTTAAAAGCAGAAAGAGGGTTAAAAAAAAAAAGAAAAAAAAAAGTAACATTTACCTTTGATTAGAAGCGCATGCCTTTTGCTTCAATTTCAAGAAATTTCTTGATAGAAAAAATTTTAATAAAACTATTTGTAGTTTTATTAAAATCAAATTAAATAGAAATCAAAAAGGGTATCAAACAATATCCCGGAGAATAATTACAATTTACATTTTCATTCGATTCAAGGATACATCGATACGAATGAACGAATCGAAATGGGAAACGTGACATCTAACACAGATTGTACAGTTGATTTTATCGGTTGTTCGTTAACGATATAAAACAAAAATCTGAAGCTTTATTTTAAGAAAACTGAATTCGAAGGTGTCACCTTGATTAATTGTTTTTTTTTTTTATTTCTGAATGACTGAAACAAGGGCATTCCAATAATACGAACAAGTGGCGATTGAAAATGTTGAACTTGAATTTCTGAATTCTAATATAAAGCAAAGAATGATTAATCAAAAAAGTTTTGTAAAGTTTGTAACAAACGGAGAAAAATTCGTGGTTTATGATTTTTTGATCAGCTTCTTTAGAAAATCCTCACGTTAGGGTTTCAGCTCGCTAAAAATAAAATTCAACAATTTTTTCCTGGATCAACAAAGATTTGAATGATCCAGCAGTTGTTGTTTTTTCCCGTTGAAATTTTTGAAATACCATAATGAATTATTCATTGATCAAATTGATAAATAAATATTGATTGTTTTGAAAACTGAAAGTCTCCAAAGCAATTCTTTAATTTGAAATTTATGCCATATGACTCCATAAAAAACAAATAAGACATTTGAAAGATATTTGAATTTTTTAATCCATCAAGTTTTTCAAACGTGACAACGAATCTTGTCAAATCATCAAGTGATTGATCCATTACTTCCTTTAGCTGATATGGTTTGAATAATGTTTTGATCAAAGAGCTTATGTCATCAGCTGATTCAGCTACCAATCTTAAGGGAATTCAAGGATTGTTTTATTGATTTTTTCAAGAATCCAGGAAAAAAGTGCTTTACAAAAAAATTAATTTGAAAATAAAACCATGAAACGACTTTATTTCTGATTGATGATTTTTGTTGGTTTGTTTTGTTGTTAAAAAGTTGCATAGCACAGCGAGAATCTGCGAAGGACACGTATGCTAATACTATAACATGCGGTTTTTTTCCTTCTGTTCGTTTTTTGCCCTGAAGCGAACATTGAAAATTAATCTGAAAAATTAATGTTGAAATTATTAATATTATTAAAAATTATTATTAATAATCTACAGAGATAATTTCAAAAAAAAGTTATTAGCTTATGAGACACCCAGGGTCAAAGAAAGAGGAAAACTTTCCAAAAAATTAAAGCATTAGAAATGTTCGAAGGAATTGTTCGTTCGAACGAATTTTTACCCCAATAGCAGTGAAGGTATGTTTTCTTTTTTTCTTATAAAAACTGCATCGATCCGGTTAGATTGGAAGAAAACCATCAGAATACAACAACCAAACAAATAAATGCACATTAACAATGCAACCAGACAATAAAGCTGTCAAGATCGGTAATTCAACATTGATCAACGATCCAGTTTTGATCACGCTCATTGTGTTTTTCTCGGTTTTCAATTTGGTTTTCTCAATCTTGGTCTGTTTGGATTTCTTCAAGATGGATCCTTATTGGAAAAGTCAAGGCGAATGGGGAGTGATGGTGATATTTGGCTCTTTTCTAGCTCTCAGTCTGTTTGGCATGATTGGTGCCGTCAGCCAAAACCAATGGATTATATCGATATTTTTCGTCATATACTTGGCAGTGTTATTAATGTTCAACTACTTTGTCATCAAACCCTCTTCGGAGAACCGATTTCGAAGCGTTGATCGTGCTGGAAATTTATTGTTTCGTAGAAATCATAATATCGATCGCCAGGTTGGTGAGCAAAATGGCACTGATAATTTCGATGTTAGACCTTGTTGTAGGAAAAACTATTGCATTCAAGGAAATGATGAGAGTTGCCGAAAATGTCCCAATGAATCACCGACACAGCCTCTCACCTGCGACCATAAAATTTGCCAACCAAATTGCCGGGAAGAAAATTCGAATGATTGCTGTGTTAACTATCGTCTTTATATTAGAAGAGATCGCACCATCAAGAGAGATAGCATATTTTTCTCTCGTAAATATTATTGGCTATTTGCCGCTTTAACCGAAGTTTTTGCTTGGCTTTCAGTATCTTTTCTGTTGAAGTACAAATACAAAAACGATTTATTGGACATTGGTTGTTGTAGAATAGATGGCTCTGGAAATAGCACTAGCGGCAGCGACACTAGCCAATCAGATAATAGCGCCAATGGCGGTGGTAAATCCAAAAGCAAAAAAGCTGGTAATGGCAAGGGAAAAGACAAAAAAGCCGGTGTAAGTAAAGGCAAAGGCGGCAAAGCAGGAGGAAGTAAAGGCGCCAAAAAGAAAAAATAATTATAGAGAAGAGGGAGGAGAAGGACAGGGTTCCTTTTAATAAAATAAACAGAATTCTGAAGAATGAATCGATTTTCAATTTTCGAGTTCGAAGACTAGAATTCTAAACTATCGATTATTCATCATAAAGTTCAAGCAAACTGAAAGCAATAATTTAATAAGAAAAACCTATTCAAGTCGATTCAAAATCGATTTTTTTTATCGGAAACTTTCCTCTATAATTTCGTCAAACCACATTCAGATTCACAATTTTCAAAATATTCGATTCGGATAGTTTCGATTCGATTAATGGATCAATTCGTAAGACGAGTTTGGATTTATGGACTCTACCCGTTGTCGTTTCAACGGAAGTTAGTTCGATTGATATCGTTACGCCAGAGATCATCGAAAATCATTGGTCTTCGTTGTTCATTATTCTACATATTTGGCATTTACATATCGTTTCGGTTTTTTTTGACCTCTTTGGTTTTGAGTTTTGGTACCGAGAAGCAGATAGCTGTCTACTTTAGCTACGAGATCTCTTTATCAATGACCAAAAAACTTGGTTCCATCTTTCACATAGCAACTGTTTTTCTTATCATCAACAGCATCCTCTACCATTATTTTATTCATTTTCAAGTGCAACCAGAAATCTTGAACAATTTCTACAATTTGACCATTGGTAATGCTTGTATTTTTGCCCGTGACAATGACCATCTTCTGGTAAAAAAGTTTCAACTGTCAAAGGATTGTTTGAGTAGTGTGATTCGTTTGGTGAGGTGTCTTTGGTTGGGTTATGATCCTAACCGACCCGATTGTTCAGTAAGGTTTCAAGATCCGATAGAGAGAAGTTTTACTAGAAATGTGGTACCAGTTCGTTCACGATGCCGAATGATCATGGCTTGGTTTTCGATCGATTTTTTCATCATCATTGTCAACATTTTCACTAGTAAGCAAAAACAGAAAACATCTCTTTTGAACAAAATCTAATTTTTTTTTTTTGAAGTAATTTTGACTACGACGTTTGTTTTGAGATTTGTTTTGTTGTTGGAGTTTGATCGACATTCTTCATTGGCCATTGGTTACAATCTATTTAATATTTGCATTGTTGCACCTTATTTTTATAACAAAAGCGTCAAATTGTTTGTATTCGTCTTACTTTGGTTAGTATTTTTCAGTCGATTCTCTAGCATCGTCTACCTGGAATTAGACAGTGAACTTATTCGAACACTTCAAACTTGTGTGAGTCTTGTGGAACAACGTCGACCACAAAGATCCATTACAAAAATCAACGATCATTCGGTATTGATTCAATTGTCAATGCAAAAATATCTGAAAAATCATCATCGAATGACTCGGTTAGTTCAAAGCTTCAACCAAAATCTCATATCATCAGTGGCTTTAATTTTGATCAACAACGATTCGTTATATATTTGCTATATGTTGGCCCATTTCGTCTTAAGAAAGCAAAAAGAATCATTCTATGATTCTGTGGTTTACTCTATGTTGCTCTTTCAAGGAATGATGTTAGTCGGATCGTTTTGGTTATTAAAACAAGTGAACAATAAGATGACTATCTCTAATGTGATGATACCACGTTTTCAATCGATGATTTTCTCGTCTAAAACAACCATTATTGTTAATCAAAACCATAGTCAGAATTCGATTAAACGATTTGCTCTAGCAGAAAAAAAACAATCTTGGCAATCTCTATCGATTTTCAAAATGAAACTTGGAACCTTTTACGAGCAAGCTGAAGTCACAAGTCACCGATCGTTGGGATTTACCATTGGACCCTTGGGACGTATCACCAGTAAATTTCTTCTTGAGGTAAACTCTAAGAAAAAGAATTTTAATTTTAAAAATTTAAAATCATTTTCAAACCAAAGATTCTCTCGGTATACGGTGGTTTATTGATGTATTTCATATCGTTCCAAATGCGCAACAATTGAACGAACATTCTTGGATCGAATAAAAATCTCATGATTTCTTGATTATCGGCCAGCCAAAAATAATATATTATTTGCAATAAATAAAAATTCTTTAATTCAACAGAAATGAGAATTTTCTGTTAAGTGAAATCAATAGAAAACAAACAACCACAAATTGAGTAAAAACAACTGGGAATCAAGCACTACAAAAACAAAACCACCAAAATTGAAACTAATAAATCAAGAAGATTCAGGTAGAAATAACAAGAAAAAAGATTCAACAAGATTGATTGGAATTTTAAATCCAACAAGTCTTTAAATAAATCTGATCCAATAAGAACAAAATCAATTGTGAGTTGAGCAAAAACATAAAATAAACAAGCAACATAACAAAGCAACGTTCCAATAACAACAGTTTGACAAAAAAAAAAAAAACAAAGAAAACAATCATTACACTGATTCAATGATTGACAATAATAAAAGAATGATCAAGAAGATGATGATGGTTTTGATGATGATTAGAATGATTAATAAGAACTAAATGATGAGAAAATGACGTAAAAAAACCTAACAAGATAATTAAAATCCCCAATAGTTCTACAGAAGAAAGGCACCATGAAACTCCGATCAAACATCAATTTCCATCTCATAGCCTCATTTTGAATCGTTTTGGTCGATGTTTTAGCTTGATGTTGTAACACCACCACTACCACTATCGGTTGTTTCATTATGAACTTTGTCACTTTTGACACTTCCATTTGGTGTATCGGCTGTACCGCCGCCACCACCACCACAATCTGATGTCGCTCCCGAATCACAAACATTTTGATTGGTTTGGTTTGATGTGGCTTGCGCAACCGATGTATCTTCAGCTTCCAATGAAACAAGTGCCGATAATAAATCCGAACGTTGTTGTTGTGTCATTCCCGAATGGATCAATTGAACCAATGAATCAAAAGTCGCTGATGGAAAATCATTGTAAATACTGAAATTTAGTTTTATAGTTGATTGAGTGATTGAAAAAATATAAATCACAAAATTCCACAGAATTTCGGTTAAATGATAATAAGGTGTAATCATAGTTTTTGAAAAAAAAAAACAGAAGAAAATTATTAGTAATCGGAAAAAATCAAAGAGAATTGTAGACAACAGCATACAACACATTCGAAAGAGCAGATTCAGATTTACCTTTGAATTTGCCTGGTCAAGGCATCTCGTTGAATGCAGCGAATATTATCCTGAACTGGCGATGATTGGAATTTCAATTGAGACTCAAGCCATTCAGCAACGATTCGATTATCTTCCCATTGATGTTGCTAAATTGGAAAAACGACAAAAAGTTGCTCAAAGAAGAAAAAATCGTTTGAAAAACTAACGTTATGTTGTCCGGTGTATTCGACAAACCATCGGCGTATCATCGATTTAGTTTCGGCATCATTTTTGTTCAAAATGACTCGTTGAATTTCGTTTTTGACTCGATTCTCAAACAGTCGGCGCTTCAAAAGCCAATAGAAATACTGTCGTGATGAACGCCAAGGAACAACTTCGGCAATGCAAGTTTTTTCGTACATTCTGACCGGTGTATCGTGCAGATCAGCAAACGACAATGCCACCTGATGATACATGCCCATCAACATAACTTCTCGTTCACGAATCTGATTCTCCAATTTGGTTTTCTGATCATTGGCGCTCGATTCATTAATTAACTCTATTAAAAATGAGACAATTTGTTCAAGAAAAACAAATTTTTTAAAAACTCATTCAACTTACTTTGCAAACGTTTAAATTCAGGATCACAACGATGCATCGTTTTGATCAAATCTTTTTGTCGGAATCGAATCTCAACAGTACCTTCGGGTTCCAAAACTCCACCCCGAGCATCAGGATCAGCGTACATTTCCATGTGCTTGGGATTGATTGTGGCATCTGAAAATAAAAAGTTACAAAACGATTCATTTGATAAAATGAAAATAATTACCAAGAACAGCCCAGGCACCGCCACGCAATTCACCATAAGGTGGAATGTAGACAATTATCGGTTGATTATATTGATGTAAGGCATCGACTATGTAAGCACCAAACTTTACGACTTGATCATACATGTCTTTCATGCCACCAGAAAATCCTCTCCAATTGGCAAATATTATAAGCGGCAAATCTTCGCGATTAAAATCCTGAATTGCTTGAGCTGTCTTATATGAAGAATCAGGGAACCAAACTTGACCAGCTTGAGAAACAACTTTAGTTTCGGAATCCAAATTAGCTGGATCTGCAGGAATGATCAATTCAGCGGCCCTTGTCTCAACGGCAATCACACCGATTGGTATGCCACCGAGACGAGCTCGACCAGTGACCACTGTCAAGGCCCAACCTGACATGATTTCATTCCACGAACCACGATCGAAGAAACCATCTTCCCAAAGA
Source organism: Octodonta nipae (assembly GCA_034190945.1). Taxonomy (NCBI): domain Eukaryota; kingdom Metazoa; phylum Arthropoda; class Insecta; order Coleoptera; family Chrysomelidae; genus Octodonta; species Octodonta nipae. Next base: position 60,107 of record JAVLUE010000344.1, on the reverse strand, counting down.
CCCTGATTGTTTTCCCGTCCAGCCAACATCCAACGCGGATCGTAGGGTGATGATGAAGGACAGAAAGCTATTTCTCGATCTACAGGATCAAGTGGAGGTAAAATAGGCAACGGACGACAACGTCGTTCTGGAACAAATGATAACCATCGAAGAATGGTAGAAACTCCTTCCAAGTCATCTTGCACAGTGATGTGAGAAACACCGTTAGCATACATGATTTGAATGCCACCTGAATAGAATAAAACATAAGAAAACAAATTCTTCTAAAAAATGATTCGACACAAACCAAGCTGATTGTTAGATGTGTAAACCTCTCGGCCCAAAAGTTTGTTGAGAGCACTGGCTCCGGTCAGAATAATGTGCGAGTTTTCAACTTGAATCACTCGTTGCGAAAGTCGAGCCAAATAAGATCCAATACCAATGGCTCGGCAAGTTACCATAGTAATAGTGACAATTTCATTGTAAGCTTGCGATGATTCACCAGCAATCATTCCGGCATACTTCAAATTCTCTACCCCAAGACCGTCTTGAGCACCAATGATATCGGTTATCCTATAGCGGGATTCTCCATTCTCGACGATCAGCTCACATTTCACCGATTCCGCTAAACGCTTATATTGTTCAGGCAACAAATAGATGTACTTGAAGCCTTTGTCAGGATTGGTGTCGTCGAACCAGGCAATCTATGAAATGATGTTTAAATACAAAAATTCAACAAAAAAAAAAAAAAAGACATACATGAAACGCATTTTTCACTTCTTCCGCCAAGCCAATTCTGGCACCCGAGTTGGCCGACAAATAGATTCGAGGCACTTTCATAGCCCTGGCTCGTTCAGAAGCTTTTTGAAACACCATGTCCTCCATGGGACCAAACACACCAAGCAAATGGGTGATGTCGTTACCGATGACAATGATTTCTCGGCCTTCGGGATATTCTGGAGTGAACAAAGTTATACGCCAAGCGACCATTCCACAATTATTTTCTCCTGGAACTCGTTTCATCTCAATCATTCTGGTTGGATTAGACGGATCAATAACCAATTCCATGCATTGCATCACATGTGGTGGCATCTCGGCATCGGGATATTCAGCCAAATGATCTTCCCAGACTTTGATCAATGCAGCCTGAAACATATCAGGAAAATCGTAGATATAAGTTGTTCCATTTGATTGAGCTTGAAAACGTTTAAGCTGAAGATAGTCTTTAGTCATGTAAGGTGTTGATATGGGAAGATCGTTCAATGGACCAGGCTTGCCAGTACCAGTCCATGATTCAAACTTCATTGTTCCAGAAGCGGTATCCAAAACTTCTTTGTAAAGATGCATATCAAGATAGTAGCCTGATTCGTTAGCCAACAACATACGAAACGGTGTACATTTAGAATTGGGAGAAGAACGAATGATCATTCGAATTTCGGCTTGCAAAACACGTAATTTCCACAAACGAGGACCGTACCGCATCACCATGTTGCGTACGTTTTCAGCAATCTTTAAGTAGTTAACATTTCAAAATTTAAATCGAATCGTTTAAATAAAAAAAGTTTAAAAGAAAACTGGTTCAAAAAGATGCAAGAAACTCTATTCTACCGTTCAAGTTGGCCCAAATGGGACACAATGAGAAAATAAAAAACAAAAGGTCCAACAAAAAAAAAAGAACGAAAAAAGAAAGTGGCAAAGTTGAACGATAGTAATAAAACAAAAAAAAACTCAACATACATATGGTACCTTCGCTGGATCCATCGTGACTTTTGGGACGAAATTCAAAAAAATATGATTACAATCGGTTTTCGGGGCAAGATGATGAGTGAAAGCCACTTCCAGTTCGTCCATCGCCTCCAACAACAATCGTTCACCTTCGTTTTGCAAAAATTCATAACTAGCCTCTTTGGTGATCAAATCAGAATGACGAATAATAGTTCGGACAAAGAATCGAAAATCGGTGACTTGTTGACCGGGTGCTCGTACTTTGGCTTTGCCCAAATAGAGGTGCATCTTGTTTTGACTGGCTGTTGCACCGCTTCAAGATCATAGTTTCTTAATCGATTTATTTCCAATTGAAACGCTAGTGCTGGCTCTAAATGACGATAAATTTTATCTTCAGTATAACCATCTCGGTAACGATAAGTGAAATATCGTGGAAATCGATATCGATCACAAACTACAAATGTCACTCTTCGAATCAAATACTTGATCAAATCAGACTGACGATTTTGACAGAACTCTTCAAACTGTTTGGCCAGAAGATTGTCGTCTTGGCCTTCGCATTTGATTGTAATGTTGAGAATATAAATTGGCTCAGACTCTTCTAACAAAGCTGATTCTTGGCGAGCAAGAATTTTTTGTTGCTGATCTGATGAAGAATTGGTGTTGTTTGGCTTGGGCGTTGACGGAGGAGAATTAGACCCATCACCACCATTCACTAAAGACCACATGCTATCAGATCCATTCAAATCTTCATCAATTTGCTGAACGATTTTGAGAATTTCGATGAAATGCTTTTCCAATTGTTCCATGTTGTGCAGAGAGGCGATTAAACCAACCCTATAATTGTTTATGACTGACATATTGAACGTCATCAAGATTTGAAAATGAAGATCCAGCCGAAGCCGATTGATTAGCCGCATTCAATGAAGCTGACGAAGGATGCGAAGTAGGCAACAAAAAATGATAAACAGCACATGGAATTGATTGATCTCGAATCAACGATGATGAGGAATTGAGTGGACCCGAAGATCCGGAAGGAATCAAGGCAATCGATCCCCCACCACCACCAGCACCAAGATTTCCAAAAAAACCCGAATTTTTAGCCGTATAAAAACTATCCGAAGCTAGTGTCGTACTACCAATTGGGAGCTGATTTGAGCCACCAGCAATAACAGAATGTTGAAGAGAAATCATTTCGTATGAAATGTATGCTCGACGAACGTAAACCTAAATAATAGAAAAAAATAGATTCAAAAAATCTAAGTTCTCTCAAACTGACCTCGAGTGCCGCTCGTCGCACCACACCATTGGGGTGATAGAAAAACTGATGAAGCACATCGAAAATCGATGTTTCACTGATGATTAGTTTGTTCAAAACGTTTGGCTCAAATTCATGAGAATAAATATCGATAGCTGACAAAAAAATCGACTCCATTTGATTATGCCGTAAAGCGTAGGGTGGTTGATGAGCAGAAATCAACACTTGCCTGGCTCGTAAAGCAACTTTTGAATTTTCCGCTTTGTTCAAAATGGTCAAAGCATTTAAAATTGAGGAAAGCTCATCCGTAATACCAGGTTCTCGGCCACACAAATGATCAATCAATTTGATTATCAATTGGTTTTTACGTCCGATCGAAAGATGCGAAAAAATATTATTGACAACTTTCAACATTCCTTCATCTTTGTATTTTTCTCGCATTGCCGAAACACATTTATCGTAATGACCCGATTGAAAATGTTGTTCAACTTCAATGTAATGACGAATCAACTCCTGTACACACGAACGCATTCGACCACGGATTCCGTTCCGATATCGTTGAACCAATTGAACAATGCCTTGAGTATTCAAAAAGAACACATCACGATCGGCTCGTTTCTGCAAAGTGGCGGCATACGAATCAATAACCGAAGCGATTTGTTGAGAAGGAAACGCTGCCAAAATGGCAGTGATGTTACTAGAATAGTTGTTTAACAATTTTCGAATAGATTTTTCAACCAAAGCTGGAATACGGCCTGATGTCGAGGCAATGATGTCTTGCAATTCAAGCAGTGGCAAGCGTGGATCACGCAAACAATCCATAAATGTTTCAACAAAATGTGTCATAAAATTACTGAAATACGGTTCAGGCAGAACAAAACCTGCCAGAATGTTTTCTAAATGAATTTTCGCTTGTTGAAAAGTGACGTTCAATTTTGGTTCACTTGAAGCGGCATGAGCATCGGCACTGTTCGAGGCTGTTGATGAAGCTCCCGATACACCAGAATCATTTTCACTTTCTTCATCTAACGCATCAAAACCTTTAGTGTACAGTTCCGCTCGATGAACTCGACTAGGGTCATCTAAATCTAGACGAGCCAAAATAGAGCCTGCTTCTAGCACTGCTCCCGATCGTTTGACATGTTGTAGAACACCCGATTCCTGTGTGGTCAGAGTCATTACCATTTTCATCACTTCGATTTCGGCGTATGCTTGACCAGCTGTCACATGTCCCCCATCTTCAATCAAAAATTGTAGAAGCTTTCCCGTGGAAGGTGATCTCAAAATAGTAGGATCGTTTTCTTTCTCGAAAACACACGTCTGATTGCCAATGACAACACGATATCGTTCGACTTCTTCTTTCATATAGGTTGTATACGAAGAATGATCAATTGACAACAGCAATCCCGAGTCAGACATTCGATGAACTTCGAGCTCTTTGTATGTTCCGTTCATGATCAGAAAATAAGAGTTTGGTCCCACTTTGGTGACATTGACAACGTACTTCTTTCCTTCGTAAATCAATTCAACGTCTTCATTGTTTGACAACAATGTGGCTGGCAAAATTTGACCTTTCTGTAAAGAACTTTGAAAATGCTGCCAATTGACCACCATTTTAGCGTCAACCACATGAATGCAACCACAAATCAAAGCCAAGGAAGTTTTAGGCTTTCCCGATTGAACACGCTCGGCAATCAGCTTATCCAACCATCCGGTGTTGAATTGATTTTTTTGAAAATCTTCTGTTTCCAACAGTGTGATCAAATACTCGACAGTAGTACGAAAATCACCTCTAATAGACAATTCTTTCAAAGCCAAAACCAAGTTTTCTCGAGCCTCTTCGCGATCTTCACCCCACGAAAAACAATGGCCAAACTGTGAGTCTGCAAATTCATGCAACCCACCAAGCGCACCAACAGAAAAATAACCCCAAACATTTTTTGAACCTTTTTTTTATGGAGAAAAAACAAAATTAGTATTCAAAATTCAGAGAAATGATCAAAAAATTACTTTTAAAATTAAGTTCTTGAACAGTACCGCTAGACGGTTTAAAACCTTCGTCAGGATTTTCCGACGTAATACGAGCTGCAATCACATGACCCCATGGTCGATTTCGAACGTGATTCTCAAAATCAATCTCTGAATCACCCAACGGAGATTCTCCAAACAACAAACGAATTTCTTTGATTCGGTTCAGTTTCAAGCCCATGGCTATTTGCAGTTGACAAGCCGGAAGATTTACATCAGCTACCATCTCGGTGCAAGGGTGTTCCACCTGAAGCCGTGGATTCAATTCCAAGAAATAAAACTTTTTGCTGAATGGATCGTACAAATATTCCACTGTACCGGTGCTGACGTACCCAACCATTTTGGCTAATCGTACGGCAGCTTTTTCCATTTGTTGGAAAGTGGCCTCATCTGCTATTATACAGGGTGCTTCCTCTATGATTTTTTGATGCCGACGTTGAATAGAACAATCGCGACCAAACAATGATATGGCATTTCCGTAGTGATCTGCCAATAATTGAACTTCAAGATGACGTGCGCACGTCGCAAGTTTCATCACAAAAATCGGACTACCAGGAACTTCGTTCTGAACTTGACGAAACATTTGAGGGAAATCGTCGGCAGATTCGCTTTTACGGATTCCTTTTCCACCACCACCTTCCGAAGCCTTGATCATCACAGGAAAGCCAATTTTTTGTGCTGCTATCAATCCATTGTTGACATCGTTGACGCAACCCTTTTGATAAAGATCTTGTGGTAGCTTAAAAATTTTCCCTTCCTTCCAATCGGGACATGTCAAGCCGGAACCTGACCACGGTAGTGTAGGAACTTGAGCAGTTTGAGCAACGATTGAAGAGGCGATTTTATCACCTAAAGCCCACATGGCATTGCACGGCGGTCCCATGAAAGCTATGTTTGCTTTGGCCAGCAATTCAGGCAATCGAGGATATTCAGAGGCATGACCCCAACCAGCCCAAACGGCTTGAACACTCATTCTTTTGGCAATATCGACAATCAACTCGACATTAGCATAATTGTTGTTGTTAGTTCCACCGGGTACTGGTACATAATGGTCGGCCATTTTAATGTATTCGGCATTGGCCTTGAGGTCTTCAGGTGTGACCTTCAAAAAACAAGTGAGCTTTTGAGCAAAAACAGAAAATCAAATGTTTTACCATGACAACAAACCGAATGGCACGTTCATTACGAAATACCTCGTACGACCAACGTCGTATCGATCTCATACATTTTACCGCTGCAATACCATTGTTTGAAATCAAAATTTTGTTGATCACTTTGGTACCGCCAAATCGTTTGATAAATTCTTCTGGCGTAGCGATAGTCAAATCTTGCTTGTCCCGATCTTGACTAGAAAGATGAATGCCCGACATCGATTGCCTCAGTTGACGTGTCTGTCTAGTGAAACGTTTGGCATCCATCTCGGACGACTGTCCCAGGGCACTTTCTAAAATTTGATTGGCCCGTAAATAGTTATGCTCACCACTTGACTCTTGATAATTCAAATCCGATTGTTGTTGATATGTTGATTCTGAATCGGTTGGCTGATGGTATTGATTGGTATCATCCGATGAATCAGAGTCTGGTGCTTGGTCGATAGTGAAAATCGGTTTTGTATATCCGTTGTATGATTGGTCGCCACCTTCCGCGCCACCAGATTCAATTTTATGATTTCTTAACAAAACAGAAATTAATAACAATCAAATCGAGAAAACTGTTTGCTGTCACAGAAATTATTCGAGAACAACACAAGTACAGAAAAAAAAAACACAATCGAACCAACAAGAACCACCTCACCAAAACAATAAAATTATAGAGTTAAAAAACAAAACAGAGTGTTAAAATAACTGACGCGATGTTTATCACACACACAAACACACACAGAGAAAAAAAAACGACATAGTCTTTTCACATTAACAGCTTCTCTCTCTATCTCGGCTACATATCATCATTTAAACCGCCGAAAACTCTTTCAACCAGAATGATTCATTCTTCGAATTTCGAAGATTTATCTGCTGTTTTTATTACTGACTGATAATTGATCATCATTAATTTTAATGAATCAATAAAAACTATTTTTTGACTTATAATTGAAGCATCAAAAGCGCAATAGAAAAAAATTCAAAATCCAGGTACATCAGTGAAAAACAAAAACATTGAAATCGCGATCGTCACTTTCGAGCAACTTCACTTTACATTCCGTTTACGATCCACTACCCTCTCTTTTCATAAGATGATCATAAACCTTGAACTTCGAATGTCATCGAATGTTCTAGTCAAAAAGTTGGCTTGAAAAATTGATTCGATCGATTGAATCTCTGGTTTCATTCGATTGATCGATTTTTTTGGATAGGATTTTTGAGCGGAAAAAATACAACATTTTGCTGTGTCTGCGTATGCATAAACAGTCTAAATAAACCAGTTATATCGGATCTTTTCTTTTTGGTGAAGTGGTGAAATTTTTCTTCAACAAGTGGAGTGTGTTTTCAACTTGAACATCGCTCGCTTTTTCTCTCTTTTTCCCTGTATACACACAAGACATACGTCAAACTTGAGAACACTTGAAAGAAAAAAATTTATTACGCTTTTTAAGATTAATCAATAATAGAACAAACCCAAAACGAAAACTTCGAACTTTCATCTTTCTCAATTATCAATCTAATCGAATCTCTTAGGTGGAAGGTGTTACAGGAGGAAGTTCAAAGGCAAAATAATAAATAAATGTCGCTTTTGTTTCTACAATGAAATCTAGATTGATAGTTTGTTTGTTTGTGAAAGAGGAAAGAGAGAAATTAACACTTCCACCGTCAATTCATTTTTCCACTTGAAAAATTTCAACCGGTTTTTTTTTCACTAGAAAAGTCATTATTATCAAGATCGTATTTTTTTCAACAACAAAAATTGTCTGAGCTCGAAAGAAATATTTGTTCAATGTCAACAAGCAAATAAAAATTTCTTTAAAATCATCACCTTTATAAAGTTATCTTTTCAGAGATTCATTCCTATTGTTAAAAAAGTTCCGTCATTGTTGAAGGGAGCATCTTTAAATAGAGTTGGATCCCACATACCAATCATTCCTTTTCATCTCTTTAAAAACTTGAATTCAAACCAACCAACTGACAAAATTTTCAATTCTAAAACTGTCCGGCGATAGAATCTTATCACAAAAATATCGGATATCCTGAATGAATACTCTAGCAAAACAGAACACAAAAATCAACCCCTTTCATCTGAAGAGAAAATAAAACAAAATTTTTTCTTTCTCAAAAATTTTAAATCGAAAACAATCGATTTCAATGAAATGTTGAGGGAATTTCCAGAAAAAAATTAAATATTCGAATAATTTTTATGAAAAATAAAAAAAAATTTCCCATCAATTGTCGTCATCAATCCAACCATCAAACGTCAACCTCGATCATCCTGAACCTATTCATGTTTCGAACAATTAAACTATCAATGATCATGATCATTCTCTTGAAACAATTCTTGGTTGGAAAAATTCCATGAAATTGAAGCAAAATCCTTGATTTTTTTTGTTGTTGATCATACTGGCGGATTCAAAGAACGACATCTGATTGATGTGGATGAACCAACCACAACAAGTAAATGAATGATTGATTGATCAATCGATCGATCGAATGATTAAAAATTATTTTTAGATTGTTTTTTTCCTTAAAAAAAAACTTGTTTTCTTCCTCAAGAAGAAAACTTCCCTTATCATTCTAACCAAAGAAGGCAAGGTGGTTGAAAAGATAAATTAATATTTTTTCCTCAAGATTATGTTTTTTTTCTTATTATTCTAGAGAAAGGTCGTTTTCCAACCGAACAAAAAAAAAAAACTCCAAAAACAAGGCCCAGGAAACACACCCATGGAATCTTACCCATTTTGATTGGACGAAGAAGAAGACATGGCTGTCGTATTATCAAAAATTTGATTATTCAAATTTTGTACAATGTTTCGAATGGAACCCAATGTGGCTGTTGTGGTCGAATGAACCAAATTATTCAACAAAGAAGTCGATGTTTCTCCTTCTTCTTCTGTTGAATGATCGTCTTCGCTTTCTTTTTCTTCTTGTTGTTGTTCTTCTTCTTCGGTTGTTTTATTATTAGCGAACAAATTGAACAACTTATTCATTTAAGGTCCGTGAATTTATTTACAATATTTTTTTTTTAACACAAACAATCAATTATTATCACACATTACCACAACAACAACAACAAGAAAAAGAACCCAAAAAATTCAACCAATGCCAACCAAAACTCGAATGTCAAATGCGAAACGATTGAAGAAAAAAAAAACTGACAACTTTTTTTGTTGGCTGGCTGGTTGACTTAGCTTTGATCAATTGACGAGATTCTTAAATTTAATTAAATTAAATTTTTTTTTTTAACACAACAAACAAATAAACAAACAACCATTACACACAAACACCTAGAGAGCACACCTCTCTTACCACGAGAAACGAAAAACACAATCTGGATGGGTGGTTTGTTCGGGGTGGAGGGGATAAAAGGAAGGTTTTGTTGTTGTTGCTGCTTTGGGATGGTTGGTTGACGATCAAATGGATATGACGATCTTCTTCTTAGTCGTCGTGGTCGTCTCGTCAACCATTCTTCTCGATGATGACGAAAAGACCATCCACTTCGATTGAAGACTACACTGATTGTTTTTCATGACGCGCGCGCACACACGCTCGAGGTTTATCTGGTGGTGGAACGAGTTGGTTTTTCTTTTCAGCTCGACGTCACTTTTTAATGTCAATTATTATCATAAAAAGTCAAAAAACGTCTTTCTCGTTTTTTTTTTGGCGAAACGTCCTCGTCAATATCTTCAAAAAGTAGAAAAATTTCCCAAGAAAAGCTTCAAGTGACGTGACACAATGATGACTGGTAGGGAGTGGAGGTTACATTAGTGTCCAAATAGGTATCCTTCTCTATCTCTCTCTCTCTGTTTTGTTAGTTCATTTAAATTTTTGTATCTCTTCAGTTCTCTCTCTTTTTCGGAACAGATGACACAGAAAAAACTAATAACGCACTATGTGTGTTTCAGGTGTGAAAATTTTCAACGATAAGATGACTTTTTTTTCTCTTCAAAACAAACAAAAATCGAACCATTTTTTCCGATTTGAGGAAAAAAGTTTTACTTTTAGTTTTCTGTTTGAAATTCGAACAAGTTTCGAAGTTCGTATAGATTTATGACGAAATACAGCCCTCAAAACAAAAACTTAACCATTAGTTACATTAACACTGTTCCCTCCCAAAATTTTTCCGAAACTTGTTTCAAAATGTTTTTTTTCAATCAAACAAACCAGTTCAAGTTGTTTTTTTTAAAATCGTACTTGAAAATAGCTTTTCGATTTTGTTCGATTGATCGAAAACCGATCATTCAATCAATGGGGATTTTTTTTTCTCTAGAATTTCCTCTAGAGAAAGGTGAGTTTTCAATTGGAAAAAAACACCCTTTCTACAAGAATAGAGTTCGGTTATCGGAATCTGATTCAATAGAACGAGCTAGGTTCTAATCTGATTCGAAAATTTACTTGGAAAACCTATTCTAAGAAACACCATAAAGCAATACTAAGGAAAAATACTTTCTGTTGATAGTTATTGTTAGGTAATCAAAAAAAAAAAAACGATAAATTCCCAATAAAATATAATCGACTTACATTTTTTGGAAATTAATTTGAATATCAAAATAATTTATTCGATGATTCGATCGATAATTATCGAAATTGATGATAATGATGATCTCAAAAAAAAAAAAAATGATCAACAACCTCCTCCACCAATTTTCGGAGATGATGAGATTTATTATTGAATAGGAAACCACATAATGATGGTTGATAATCACAATCGATAGTAATCACTTTGAGAAAAAAACAAAATCAAATAAACGATGATAAGATTTTGTAGTGAGAAATAGAAAAATTCAATTTTCTTTTCGATTATATGAAGATGACAATAATGATGATGATGAAGATGAGGATGTCAAATGATCTCAAGAATCATCATTTCAATTGTGTTAATCGATTGTTTTCGATGTTTTTGTTTTGAAAACAGAAAAAAAAACCTGAAAATGAAATTAAGGAAACTTTTAGAAATTCAAGAGAAAACAATTTTTTTTTTTTAAAAACCTTGAACGATATGATGCTTTTGATTTGACAACGAAAGAACAAAGATTTGATGATGGGGAAAAAAACTATCACCATGGAAATGTTTTGCAGTTCGGGAAATGTTTTCCGTTTTTTTTCTCGGGATTTTCAGTTTGACTTGTTGGCAAAAAAAAAAACAACTTCGTTCTTCTTTTTCTTCGTTATTATTTACCACCGACACCAATACACCATAACAATCTCGTATTGTGATTGTCATCACTCTCTGTATACAGGACAACATCACAACAGCCACACAACACACAACCTTCGTCATCATCATCATCGTTGTGTCAAACACATGTTGCTTGTTAAGCCGCATGCGTGAAATTTTTTTTTTTCAAAACCCGAGAAAATTTATTTCAAAAATGAGTTCCACTAGAAAAAAATAAACAAGAAACCACAAATTTACAAGGCCAAGAAAGTAGTGCAGAGAGAAGTTTTGAAATTTGTTTCAGAAATTGTCGTTACAATTTTTTTTTTGATTTCAACGATACGTTCTATGTGATGGGACATGGTGGTGATTTGTTTACAGAAACATGTTTCAAACCATGTGGATTCTATGACCTAAGTGATCCAAGATATATAAAAAAAACTCCATTTAATCATGGATGAGGATGATGCTGATTTGACGCAAGTTTTTCCAAAAAATGCAAATCAATGTGAAAGTGATTCAAAGAAGAAGAAAGATAAATTTTCTTTTAAAAGACAGCGAAAAGATTGGAAATTAATTTCGGTGTTTTTGAAACGTTTTCTGCCCGACATCAATATAGATTTGAAATCGAATGATGATCAAGGATTCAAGTATTTATTGCTCGACAATCGTGATTACAAAATCGATTATTCAACAGAAGATTTGATGAATTTGTTGAATGAGTTCAGTTTTCCATTTGATTCATTTGGCGCCAACTCTGGCAAAACCCATCTAGATCATATTGTTGAAGATTTCTTCGTTCTGCCGAGTAAAACATTTTTTCTATTAAAATTCAAACAGTCATTTAAAAAAATTGAATTTGTTGATCAATTCATGAACCAATTGGCAATCCAAAGCTATGCACCAATTTCAGAAACGATTTTCGAGTTGACAATCAAGAAATTTCAACCAATAGTAAATCAGATTGTTGATTGTTTTCATTCGGATCGTTTGCCTCAAGGTTTAAGTTTGATGGAAAGATTTATCTCTCAAGAAGAGGAAGATTTTCTTTTAAAATTTGTAAAAAGACTCAAAAAATTATTTTTTTAAATTAAAATTATTTTTCTCTCGAGGCTGTAGAATCTTTCGAGATGGCTCAAATTCAGAAGAAAATTTCAAAACTCAAAAATCGAACATCCATTCATTTCGGGTTTCAATTTGATTATGATAAAAACTCAATTTCTATTCAAGATGAATCATCGATAGTTCTTGAGCCTGAATTACCACAAAGTCTGAGTTTTTTGCTCGATCGTTTTCGATTGTTTTTACCGGAACGTCCCGATCAGTTGACGATCAATCGATACGAACAAGGTGATCACATACCTCTTCATTGTGATACACATTCGATGTGTACCGAATGGATTGGCTTGTTGAGTATCAATCAAACAACGGTGATGTCTTGGAGGGAAATAGACAACTCTCAAGAATCTAATGATGGTGGTGAGCGTTATGCATTGACAAAGTTGTCTGCTTGTTCATTTTTGGTGATTTCGGATGAAGCTCGGTTTGGATGGCTTCATGGTATTGTGAAAACACCAATCGATATTGTTCCCATGTTTTCCACTAGAGGGAATCGATTATCGTTGATACCTCGTTCGAAAGTTCGATATTCTTTTACCTTTCGCAAAACTACTAGTGAAGATTTTGTTTGTCAATGTAGATTTTGTCAATCATCATTTTCAAAAGTAAAATTTTTCATTCATTTTCAATTTTTCTCAACTCTTTTCTTAATGATTCTAACTAGATGACTGAAAAAGAAAGCGATAAAGAACAATTAGATGATGCTTCTGTCAGGCTAGAATCACATTATGTTCATGAAACTTATGAACAAATTGCCAAGCATTTTTCATCAACACGATACAAAGGGTGGCCACGTGTTATTGAGTTTCTCGATTCTCTCGCTCCGGGCTCGTTACTATTAGATGTTGGCTGTGGGAATGGTCGATTTTTGAATTGCTCGAATGTTTTTTCTATCGGTACTGATAGATCAAGAAATTTGTTGAAACTTTGTCGAAATCAATCGATTTCAGTGGAAACTTTTCAGGATGATTGCATTAGAGTCAGCCAAACTTTAAGGACAGGAGTTTTCGATGCCGTAATAAGCATTGCTGTCATTCATCACTTATCAAGCGAAGAACGTCGTCAACAAGCTATACAAGCTTTGATTGATTTATTGTCTTTTGACGGTCGATCATTGATTTATGTTTGGGCTTTCGAACAGAAAAGTGAGGGAAAAAAATCAAAATATTTGTTAAGAAAAGATATTCCTGTTGATGATGATGGGAAAAATTTGTCAATCACAGAAAACGAAAATTCAAAAGACAGAAAAAATTCTAATCTGCCAATGTTACCAATCCACAAAAATCGAACCGAATTTCAACAACAAGACGTTCTTGTGCCCTGGACAAATGATGGAGAAAAGTTTTTCCGATTTTATCATGTTTTTCGGCAAGATGAACTTGAATCAATGATTGAAAAAATCTCTGACAATCAAAAATATCGAATCGAATTGATTCGTTCTTATTACGACGAAGGTAACTGGTGTGTTGAATTGATAAAAAAACATCATGGATAACAAAAACGAAACTTTTTTCTCATTTGATTCAACAATTATCTAAAATTAAATAAAGTTTAAATATATTATTTTATGTACAAAAATCATACTTTTGACCGCTTGAAAGCAGAGTCTCAGAGTCAGGAAAAACAATCGAAACGATCAAGAAGGACCGAATAATTTTCACCAAAAAAAATTTATTTATTTAAAATGGAAAAACAACATAACAGTATATTTTTTTTACATCGCTGATAATTTTGTGTGACTTGTGTATTTGTTTTATAAACTGGTAAAAATAATTAAGTTAAATCTTCAAGTTGATTCAGAATATCTCAAAGGTTCCTTTTTCTAGGATAAAAAATAACAAATTCTCAAACTTGATTCGTTGATGGTGATGAAATAGGCACAAGAGAATGAAGATTCGACCAGAACAAATTTGTAACTTGATATGATAAAACATGTAAAACCCGAAAGAATTCATGCAGGGCTATAAAACTAGTTCAGAAAAATACAATTCATCTTCATCGTCTTCGTCAGATTTATCACTGTGAGTTTCGTGAAGGCGCCAATCGGGCAGAAAACGCCATTCATAATGAGTTTCAAAGTAATGGATTGTTGGAGGTTCGCTTGAGAAGCTGACTTTTTTCTTCTTCTGAAACAGAAAAAACATCAATAACTTTATTGTAACAAAATTTTTTTACCGTTTTTGAAGTGCCATCAATACAATCGTGAAATTGTTCATCATCGATTGATTGATCATCCATATTCATCAACTCCAAGTTTAATGATTTCAATCGAAGTCGATTATTTTCCACAATCTCTTCAAATCGTTTCGATTCAGCTAGCTCTCGTTCTTGGTGGCGCAACTCTTTTTCAGTGTACGGTTTCACCAAAAAATCTTCCTCTGATTCTTTATCGCATTGCAAATTCCAATGACTAGAAAAGGTTGCCATTTGTGGTAAAATTTTTTCTGGCGAATAGGAATTTGTCGGCTTAATGGTATCACATTTGAGAAGATTACCCATGCAGAGCCCAAAACCATTGAAAAATTTTTCTGAAATCGAACATGTATTGATGATGGCTTCTGAATCAGAAACTTCTGATGACCATTCGTCATCCCATTTCAAATCATCATCATTAAAAATACTACGTTCATCGTTAAGATTGGAAACTTGGAAAAAACCATTCGATTCATCTTCTTGATCATCATCATCTGAAGTGAACGACTCACAAGATGATGGTTTTCCCAGAAAACATTCGAGATTTTCGATATTTGGTGATAGAAAACTTCCATCAACAGTATCGACTGCGGTCTGACTTATTATTTCCTCTTCATCAATTTGAAGCTGCTTATTTTTGTTGCGATTTTTTCGTTTACGTTTTTTGTTTCGTCGTTTTTTGCTTTTTTTTGATGGCGCTAACGGGGCACCTTCGACAGCAGCCAGATTAATAACACAAGATTCCGAAATTAAACTATCACACTTCTCTGACTCATCAACAATCGATGGAATATAATCTTCGGTCTGTTGTTCGGTCAAGCCATTTTTATCTTGTTTCTCGAAAAAAAACTTTTTCAATTTTTCTAGACATTTGGAGCCTTTGCACGAACTACAAAAAGCCATTTCTGATTTCAACATATGAAAAAAATTTTTCAACGAAAACAACTCCATTTGGAACGTGTTCTTGTTGTCAGTAATGGTACTATTTGTTGTTGAAGATGAAGCAAAATTTTGACAAAAAAATGCCGTCAATTGAAACATCAAACTTAGCAAATTCTTTTGTTTGTCAGAACAAAGATTGAATACCTCGTTGATTCCTTCGTTTGTACTCCCAATACCATCATTTTCATCGAAATCCTTGGCGTTAGTTTTCGAGTTGAGTTGCCAATCTTTTTTGCATAAATCCAATTGATGCAAAAACTTTGTCAATGGTTTTGTTGAGCTCAATTCAGAAATATTAGACATGCTCAAACTACGTGCTCTTGATTTGTCATTAAAACCAGGATCTTCAGATTGACCATTGATTATACAACCCGAATTCGGTATTAAATTTGAGAGCTTAAATTGGGATTGAAGGGAATCCATTTTTTTCGATTCAGTAGTATTCAAGTTGGTTTTTTGTGTTGTTTGGTAGAAATTACTACCAAAATTCAAAAATCTTGAAAATAGTGTCGTGTTGGTCGTGTCGAATGGTTGAAATGTCGATTTAAAAGAATTGTTGTAACCAAAATCATCGAATTGCATCAAATCTAACTTGGCCAAAGCAACGGAGGCGGCCGTGCAACCATCATTAAAATCAAATTCTTGGTTGTTGGAGGTACAACCCATAAAAGAACCAGAACGTTGCAACATCGGAAAACTAGCGGGACAGGATGACGACATCGGGATCGCTGTAGGATAATAGCAAGCTTTTTCTTGTTGTTGAAAACCACAATTATACGAACCACTGAACGAATTTTTCATTCCAGTAGAGAAAATCAGTTGTGACATTTTCTCTAAAAAACTTCCACCGGTATGATTCATTGTTTGTCGTTGAAAACGGCCACTATTGGCCTTATCACTGCAATTGTTCATTTTCGTTTTTTTTAAAAAAACTTTCAATAGAAAACGATTCTCAACAAAAATATTTGAAACTTCTGGTTCTAAAACAAAACAAGACTGCTTCAATTAGAAAATTTGCAAAACATTTAAATTGTTCTAGAATTACCTTAATATTAAAATTGAAAAAAAAATTAAATTTAAATTATAACTTGCACTATTGATTGGTTTTTTTTCAGGCCAACAAAACCAATTGTTATTTGTCAAGTCTTTTAAGAATTTCAAATTCTTTTTACAACTTTTCCAACGATTTTCCAACGAATCGTTGATGGAAAAATCGTCGATTCCAAACTGATTGATTTGGTGATTGAAATCGATCCGATTCCGTTTTGATTCGATAAGAACAAAATTTAAACAATTTCTATTCGGCGAGTGTGATGGTGAAGAGGACAATAAGTATAGATAAAAGATGACCAATACTCCCAACAAAAACAATGTCACCAAATGTTGTTGTTTGTTATGGTTTTGATTGTTGGCAGTGATCAAAAGCGATAACTGATGATGTGAAGAAAAGATACTTATTATCAGCAGCTGATACGACGAATGGATCGACAAAACAGAAGTTGAGTGTTTTTGATAGTTATTCGATGAAGAATCAATTTTCATAAACTTCTTTTCTCGACTATAGGGAGATAACAAACAAATACCACTAAAAATATTGGAACAGTCAAGCAATTGAAAAACATTGATCAATGATGAAGACGCCATGACGTGATTATGAACAAATAAAAAAAAATCTTTCTCTTTAATCCTGCTGATGATGTTGTTGATTCTTGGAATAAACAAGCAGAAACATGTTGAATCAAATCAATTGAGTTGAATAGTTTCAATCAAAAACAAATGAAATTATCAATTGAAAAAATAAGGCGATACGGTAGCCATTGTATTTAAAGAAATTAAGTTTCTAGTGTTTCAGACAAAAAGTTTTTTAAATCATCGATGAGTTTGACACATATACACACACACACATACGGTATAAGCTTTAAATACTATTTTAAAACTTAGAATACAATTGATAAATGACAAATCAATTATTCGAAAATGATGATATCGAATGATGAAACGTTCTTAAAAAAACACAGATATCACTCACATTAACCAAACAAATGACTCAGAATAGTTTAAATATTGCAGTTTCTTCTTTATTTTCTTTAGCAAAAAATGATGAGCCACAGAGAATCGAAAGTTCTAAGGAAAAGAAATCAAATTTTTAGTAATCAGAAAAAAGTGGCACAAAAAAATATTGAAAAGGAAACGGAATGATCATGAGGAAAACGAGATAATAAAAAAGTTTCTGAGAAAATAGTAAAATTTCTGGACCAAAATGGATTTATAGGAATAAAATCTACCGAAAATTGGTGAGTTTTGTTTGACAATCAAGGCTGTAGCTGCTGTGTTGGGGTTGAGAAAGTTACTAAATATATTTGACGATCATGAGGTTGAGTAAAAAATGATGATGAAATAAACGACTAAATTTATGAAAGCGCCTAACACATTAGAGAGATCAACATCCAGCTAACAACAACGACCACCACCACAACAACCACGATAATTGACTGATAGCTGTTGCTGATGTGGTGCTGCCATTCTTAACAGAAACAAGTTTTGAGGCGCCCAAATATCAATAACGCCAAAGTTTTGTGGAAAAGCGTGCATTTGGTTTAAAAAGAGGACAATCAAATTTCCCATAGACACAACCTTCTGATTTGAAACTTTCTTGTGGAAGCTTTTCAAGGAAAATCCTTCCATTTCAAGTTTGTTTCAAATTTTGAATTGTAAAATGAGCTTTGTGAAAAGATTTTGAATATCAAATTTCTAAAAAGTAATGTCTGATGAACAAAGAAAAGTGTATTAAACAAGTAATCCTTAATTACTAAAAGAGTTGATTAAGTCTAAAAATCGTCATTACTAAGAAACTAACACTTGAGCTTTGGATTTAAATAAAAAGAATTAGAGATTAATACTTAAATAAGATATAAATAAAATTAATTAAACATAATTATGGTACCGTGATAAAATTTTTCCATCAAAATTTGAAAACTTAATTTTTTCTGGTTGAAAAATGAACTTACAACTTATGATTGAAAATTTCGAAACAATTTCGAGTATTCTTCAAAAGAATCGGAGCGATGTTTTCAATTTTTTTTTTCATTGAGTTTCTTGGAAATTGAAACAGCGTCGTGGTTTGGTTTTAATTTTCTTATTTTAGTTATCGATCAATAAAATGGAAGTGAAACAGTGGGAATTTTTTTACGATAAATACGCACAAACAAATGTGACTCAAATTTATCGTAATCAAAGTAGTGGCATTTTGAACTTGCCACTACTCTTTTGTACTATTTCCACTTTTCCAGATCATTCTCGTTCTTAATAGATCCCATTGGTTGAAGGTTCTCTTGGATGATGATTCTGGAAGAGAAGGATTCCTGAATGATGAGGATGCTTTGCGAACATCATGGTCGCCGTTTTTTTCTAGCAAATAAAATTATTGTCGATAAATTGATCAGGTTCGATTCGAGACGTTTGATACAGCATTGTGATAATTTGAAAGCTAACCGGACAAAATTCGAGGTTATCAAACCTTTAGAGAAGGTTTTTGAAAATAAATTTTCAGTTTTGATTTCTCGATCAAACGATATTTTTGAGAATCTTGCATTAGAAGAATGGATCTATAGGAATTTTGATTTTTCTACGAATAATCAAAAATTGTTGTTGATTTGGTACAATCGACCCACTGTGGTGATTGGTCGCCATCAAAACTTATGGCTAGAAGTTTGTGTTGATTATTGTCGCCGTAATGCGATTGCAATCGCTCGAAGAAATAGTGGTGGTGGAGCGGTTTACCATGATTTGAAAAATTTAAATTTATCTTTCATGACCTCGAGACGATGTTATGATCGTAAAAAAAATCTACTATTTCTGAGCCAAGTTCTGAAAAAGTTTTTCAAATCGAAACAGAAATCTCATCACGTGAAGATTTAGTTCTAAAGCCTCAAACCACCACTATTGGTGGTCGAAAAGTATCTGGTTCGGCTTCTAAATTGAATGCCCACAACTCTTATCATCATTGCACTTTGCTGGTTGACGTTGATCGACACCATCTTCGACAAGCCTTAAAACGAGATTCGAAATATTCCATCGATCCATTTTTAGAGAAGTTTGAAGTTCAATCAAACGCTACCAAAAGTGTGCCTTCTCTAGTTTCAAATCTTTCCAGTGTCAATCCATCTGTGACTATTGAATCGTTGATTGAGACTATAAGCTCACAACATCTTTCAGCATCATCATCATCATCGGTTAATGAAATTGAAGAAATAGAAAATTTTCTAGGTCCTTCGATTGACGAGATCGGGAAAGAATTGACTTCATGGCAATGGATCTATGGTAAAACACCAAAATTTACCATTAACCAAACCTTTTCATTGAGCAACATGGCGGAAAGTTTTCGCCTATCAATGACAATCGAAAAGGGTTACATTGCAAGAGTTCAATTAGAACCACCATTTACCATCGATGATCGATTATTGAAGCTTTTCGAAAATATTCGATTTGATGGAAACGAATTATTTGAAGTCATTCAACGATTTCAGAGAAACCATGAATCACTAGAATCGAACGACACCACCTCATCATTGTTTGTCAATTTGTTAGCTCAACAGTTTTTCAAATGCTACAAAAATTTAACGAATAGTTAATTGTGTTTTATTATTTCAAAAAAAAAAAAACCCTTAATAAAAATTACTCTAAGTCTAGAAAGAAAATTGTGGATCTACAAAAATTATTGAGAAAAAAAAAACCTAAAATTTTTTTTTGTTCTGCCAAATCATCAGTCCACGAGAGGAAAAGAAATCACATGGCCCTTGAATTTTTCGAAATGTTTAGTTGGTTGGTTGTTGAATGGTATGGCAAATATGGTTTTGACTGATTTCTTCTGTTCGAGAAAAAATATCTTTTGAAATTATCCCACCAAAACAAGAACACAAACCTGATGAGCTATCAATGAAATGGAATTTTTGGTTTCAAATGAACTGAGTTGCTGTTGTATGCTGACCATCCCAAATGGAACAGTAGGCTTCGTTTGAGAGAAAAAAAAAAGAGAAAAGAAAAATTGAAAATCAAAAATGAGATCACCAAAATGAGAACAAGTTAAAAAAAAAAGAAATTTTCTCTCTATCTCTTTGATCCAACTTCAATTCGAGAACCAGAATCAGAATTTTCTTAGTTGCATTCCAGTCCCGCAATTTGGGTTTAAATGATTACCAAGATTAACAACAACAATAATCTACAGAAATTTTTTTTTTTTCAGGCAGCCACCAATTCTCGAGATCCAAAATTGTTTCCGTGAAAAAATTCATCTGAAAAGAAAGGAACCAGATTAGATTTTTACTAAACTCACTCACTGCTTACCTGGCCATATCTCAAGTAAAACGTTGACATGTGACAAAATTCGAGCGGCATTCAAGTATTTGTGTTGATGTAATGCAATGTAATCTGTACAAATCGGATACAATATGGGACATGTTTCAAGATTGTTGCCTTGTTGTACAAATAGTGTAATGGGTGGGCGTTTTTGTTTATTTTTTATTTACAAAAAATTTACATAATTTGTTTTAAAAGTTCAAAAGAAAGAAGCATAGAGTGTGAGCAAATTTTGGAACATATTTGAAACACAAAATTGAGACATCAAAATTGGCAGATGTGTATATATTTATATATTTACAAAAGAAATATAAAAAACCCCTTTCTCGGGTTCGCTAGTTGGAGATGATGTGAAAATTGAAAAAAAAACTTATATGATTCGGCATTTTGGTGGTTATCCAAAATTTAAATGATGAAATTGGGCGTTTCGCCAACGCCGATTCAAATCACAGAATCAATGGGACAATTCTCGATCATCATCACCGATTCCGTGGAAGATAATGCCAAACTATTATTCTCTTTTTCATTGTTTTCGTTTGAAAACTAAAAAGTATAAACAATTAACCGAAAACTTTATTTTTTTTGAAAAAACCTTTTCTGTTGAATCCAAATCATCCATTAGATTGTTGTTGAGATTTGGTGATTGCTCTGATTTAATTATTTTAATATCCTTATTATTACTATTACTATTGCTGTTGTTGTTTGATGGTTGTTGATCATTCGATTTAGGCGTCAAACTATTTTCCGATAATTTTCTTTTTTTCAAACTCTAACAAAGTTTAAGAAATTTTTTTAAAATTTTTCGATTAGATGTTAGATTTAAAGAAAATTACCTTTATATCACTTTCATTATTATCAAAGAACTTGGGCTTTTTTGATGTCGTATTCGTGATCATGATTTGAGCCATCTCCTCTGGTGGTAGATATTCATTTAGGTCACGCTTACGGATATGTTTGATGCCGATGGTCATTTCTGGTTGAAAAAATTTAAGAGTTTTGGCTGAAACATGGACTGTTGAGGAAAAAGAAAAATATGAATACCCAAAAATCAATCAACACAAAGCAAACCTGTTTCAATGAATTGTTGAACATCCTTAGTCAAGTCCAGGCTGACATTTTCTTGTTTGGCCTTTATGAATTTCAACCCAATAAACCAGATTTTCTCATGTTTCATTTTGGGAATGTCATTTTGGGATGTTTCAGCTTCTCCATTATTAACATCCTTATTCTCTTCAGTAAGTGATTTTGCTTGAGCTTCAGAGTTGTCTTCATTCAACTTTTTACCGCCGTCATCGTCCACATTTGAATCATCATTCGAAAGTTTCTTCTCTTCACCGTTTTCCTTTTGTTTCAAATTTATCTCTGAAATAATTTGTTCCGTTTTTTCATCAACAGTTTTTTCAGCGCCGTTTTCTAAACTAATCAGAGAACTTTTTTCATCCGCATCGAGTGCTTCTTCACTTTTTTCACAAACTTCTTCGTCACAAAACTTTGATCGTTTATATGATTGTGGAAAAACATGAGCTAATTGAATTCGTTCTTGTCGTTCGAGGTTAGAAACCAAAATACGAAGCCGAGATTCGACTAAACCGACCCATTCTGGATAAGCAGTCACCTCGATGACAATAAAATGTGAATATTTTTTGAAAAAAGTGACTGATTGGAAGAGATTTTCCCATGGTTGAGAGCCGGCTATGATTTTGTCGATGAGGTCTGAGGCACGGGCAAACTCTTCACACATAATTTCACGAGTCGAATTAGTAACATTGAAAGTCGAGTTTTGTTGTGGATAGGATGGAGTGATGATTGGCATTAAATGGAATCGATCGCTAGAGTTTTCACGTGGATCCCAAACAGGAAAACCAAGATCGGCACTATCTTCGCTATTGTTGCGCAGAAAAACAGGTTTAGGCCAAGGCCATTTGCTGAAAATCATGAAAAACTTTTGCAATAAAGTTGATGCGGCAGCATTTGGGTAAAGCTGGCAAGTACGGCCAACCAACATTGCCCACGAAACACCACCCAAATATCCTAAAACATTTGAATAAATACCACGACGTTTGGCCCATAATTTGACGGCTCTTAACGCCAAACGAAACGAATCTTGGTTGGGAATCAGTTGAAGGATGTCATCGGTAACACGACATCCATTCAATGAACGAACACTTTTTTCATCAAGATTTCTTAAGAGATTTATATCTCGTAAATCGGTATTGTCTTGAATGTTTTTTAACGCCAATCTTGAAAATAAAATATCAAGTTCAATACCATCGATTTTAGTTTTCATCAAGGGCACAAATGCTTCCTCTACCGAACGAACATATTCACATTTGGGCATTTTCCACAAATACTTCGGAAAAAGATTAAAAAAATCGGTTCGGTCAATGTGCCGTGGTACGACAATCAAAGTATCAATATCAGCACCTATGAAATAAACAATTAAAAAATGCTTCAAATTTCCGAACAAAGAAACCTCTGGTGTGAACACCCAAACGATACGATCCAAAAGTGAAAATTTTCCCATTCATTGTTTCGGCAACATGATCAGGCATCTTTTTTTTTGAAATGGAAATTTCAACAACCCATTCTTTAAGTGTATCATTCAATTCTCTTAAAATATCACATCGTTTTTGAAGTTCATCATCATTTTCGAAAAGATCAAAACTACGAAGACACTTTTCCAATTCGATCGATGCCTTAATATCAGAATCTTTGGGACCAGCCAATGTGATTGGCTCGGTAACACCAAGATATTGATTACGCGATGGTACAGACATTTTTTTCAGAATTAGATTTGTTTGGCCTCAGTCTGGGATCAAAGAAAATCAGCAATAGGAACTTGTGTCATACATCACAAAAATGAACAGTTTGGTGACATCAATGTCATTCGTTAAGAACTTTTTTCTTTCTCTCTCAATGGAAATATTGATGATTGTCAAAAGATGTGATTTGTTTTGCCAAAGACAACAAAACAAAAACAAGCATTCAAGTTTTTAATCTACATAAATAAACAGGCAATTGAATGAAAAAGATCGATATATCGATATTTTGGTTCTTAGATGGTTATCTCAATCAACGATAACAATGACATATTTTATTAGATAATCAATCAGCACCGTAAAACAGACACAAACACACACTAGTACTCAAAAAAAAATAAAACACCGAAAAAAAACCACTCTTTTTCGGCAATCGAATCAAACAGCGGCGTAAAAAAAAAAAAAAAAAAGACACAATGCCCAGTCTTTTCAACCAACAGTGAGAGGTAGAGGCAACAAATCTTGAAAGATGGTTGTCATCTCTGCCAGGTTAAAACTCTGTCACAGCCTTTATGAACAGAACCATTGCGCAAATCAACAAAAAAAAAAAATTGAATTTATTTTATTCAAATAGGTCGTTAAAAAAAGATTTCAAAATTTTTTTCCCTTTATCCAAAAATAATTAATTTAATGAATAGTTTTATCATGATTTTTAGTTTTTATATGCATTGGTGGTTTCATTTCCCAATTGGATTGATGAATGAGTTGAACCATGGCATCGACTCGATCCACCGATCCTCTCCATTCTTTGGCCGTTTCGTGGTTGTGAGGATTTTCCAGATCATGTCGGCGCATTTCCAAAAACTTTAAAACCCATGAATGTTGGTTATCAGATTTTGCATGACCATGCATGGCACTTTCGGTTCGCTTGACAATGGCACCTAGAGAATCTTGATCGTCACCACCACCATGTTGAATGATGGTATCGTAAAATGCACACAAGCCAAGTACATTGGTGACTCCTACTTTTTTGGCTTCTGACATAGCCGGACTAAATAAAAAATTGAAAGTTTCAAAAGTTGGCTTGCTTAAGCAGAAGGATTGCACTCACTGGTAGTACATATTATCGCTGACTTCGTCTTGTACTTTTCGGAAAGCACTATCTTTGGCAGCTTCTTTCCAAGCTTGTGGGTAGCCGTGCAAATTGGACACACTTCCACTAGATTTTCGTGCTAGTTTTTCCAATTCGGAAATGTATTTAGCTAACGGGTTGTTGGGCTTGATTTTAGTGTATTTTTTTATCACCACAACAGCATCACCGGTACCAGTTGTAAACCCAGCGCGGCCAGACGTATAGCCACGACCATCGTGAATGTCTTCAACATATGCGTATTGCAGCTCAGTTGTATCGTTTTCAAAAATTGACGTATATTCTTCGCAACGGTGTTTTTGTTGAGCATTCATTTCGGCCGAAACGGCCACCATTGCAAAGCTAATCAAAAAAATTGTAGAAAATTTCATTTTTTAAATTTTTTAAAAAATTGATGCCAAAAAAAGTATTTTTATAGTGAGAAGCTTTATCTTTGTAAAGATCTTTCCAAAACATTATCAACAATCTTCAAAAAGTTTTTAATAATTTTATCATACGATATGAGAACAATCGAACTTTGGCATTGAAACAACAATCGAGACAAATCAACATATGTGCTTAATCAAAATCAATTAGAGGTAAATCAATGATAAAACATCTGCAACAACGATACTTAATTAATAGAATCAGATACTAGGTTTTTTTCTATTGAATCGTTTTATCATGATGCTTAGTTTTGACGTGCATCGGTGGTATCATATCCCAATTACCTGTCAACGCCATATCGGCTAGAACATTGGCTCGATCGATCAAACCTCGCCATTTGGCTTGTTGTAGCACTTGTTTTCTGATTTCCAAAAATTTCCAAGTCCACCAATATTCGTCGATGGCCGGTGGTCGACCATTCATTGCTTTCTCTGTTTTTCGAATGATTGCGCCTAATGAGTCAGAATCCACTCCACCGCCATGTTGAATGATGGTATCATAGAAGGCACATATTCCCAGAACATTCGTGAGGTTCAATTTTTTGGCTTCGTTCATTGCTGGACTATTGAAAGTTTACAATGACTGAATAACAACCAGGAAAAATGAACTTACAAGTAGTGCAAATGATCATTGATCGCGTCTTGAACCTGACGAAACAAAACATCTTGAGAGGCTTCACGCCAAGCTTGCGGATAACCGTTCAAACTCGAAACATCGCCACTCCATTGTTGGGCTAATTGTTCGAGTTTTGGTAAGAATTTAGCCAAAGGATTCCGCGGTTTTAATTGAGTGTACATGCGAACCACTTGAACAGCATCTCCAGTTCCTGTGGTGAAACCGGCACGACCCGCCGTATAACCTCGTCCATCATAAATGTTTTCAACATAATCGTATTGCAATTCGGTGGTGTCATTCTCAAAAATCGAAGTAAACTGTTCACATCGATATTTTTGCAACGGTGTCAACTGACCATTCAAGCGAGCCGATAAAGTTGAAAACAAAATCAACACAACAATGGAAAACCTCATCGTCTCATCGATTCACGATGACCTCAAAAACTTGTTTGACAATAAAAAAAAATCCTACTCTAACTCGGAATCGAAAATTGGAGAAAAATAGATTCGCAGCAATAGATGAAGGCGAAGAAACAAGTTAAAAAGATTGAAATACACACACACACACAAGATCGTGTAAAATGATAATCAAATAAAATGGTTTTGGAGGCCGTTTTTCTCTTGCCAAGCGCAACATGATATTCCATCAATGAAACTTGTTCGATAAAAATCTATTCGAATATATCATACTTTCAATTCGACACATCAGTTTCGTTAAGACAACACAATTCTATCATCATTCATAAACACACACTATAGTTATTAATTCAAGGTAAAACGAAACAAATGCTGTTCGAAGGTGAAGAAACAAGCGAAAAACATTCATTAAAATATATCATCATAATAATATTTCGTTTGGCGCTGCCGTGAACATGTTAAGCTGACTGATCTTTGAATAAATGCTAACTATAGTACGATAGGAAAAACAAGTTTAAAAGATTTATTTACAAACTTTTTGGAATTAGATCCAACTAGTTTTTCAAATGTGATTGGATCAGGTTTTCAATAAATTTGACACGATTGACCGATGTGACCGAAGGCGGTAAAGAATTTTGATGAATCGGAATCACCACATAACCCAAAGACCTAAGAATCGATAGTTCAACTTCTTTTGGACCAATCACTGCCGTACTATTGTCCAGCAATGTATCATTGAAACCGATACACATGAAAGCGATTCTGTTGAAAATTTGATTGAGAACAATAATCATTTAAATGATCTACCAAATACCTTCGACAATTTTCGCTGTTGTCTGATGATTCCTGAATGGAATTTTTAGATTTGAAAAAAGCACCGGGATTTTGGTTGACTAATGGTTTACCATGTTCATCTACAATAAGTTCGATATCTAAAGAAACGAGTCAATGTCATTGAGTATTCAATTTCTCGATCTATTACCAATAGAAAACCCGAAAGGAGTTTGAACGTTAAATTGTGAGTATGCCGTCTTACTTGGAGCAAACCATTCAAATGATTTTACTAAACGCTCATAAAACGCTTTCATATCTTTAGAACGTTTGATCAAACCTAAATCAAATGTTTGACAGTATTGCAAAAATTTTTCCCGATCTTCAGGCAATGAAAAAATTTCATTGAAGGAATTGGACACTAGAGATGAATCTTCATCGTGTTTGACACACCTCCGATCAAATTCAAGCTCAAGCAAACCAAGTAGATTGCAATATTTTCGGCGAATATTCATTACTTGATAAACTTCTTGACCTTCAGTACTTGGTGAGAAATTTTCTTGGTCATTTTCAATTTGAGATGCCTCTTGTTGCCCAATCGATAAAACTTCCTCATCGTTTTGGTCTGTAGACTGAAAACGTCTCAAATATGAATCGACCTCTTCTCGTTCCATTTTTTTGTAGAAATCATTCTCCAGGATGGATTTTAGCTGATCCACCGAAGCACAACGCAACAAAACCAATGAATAAACGTAATTGAACCATTGATGTTTCGATATAGAATTTTCGATGGAACAATTCGGCCAAATATGTTGGCGAATAATTTCTGACAGATCTTCACGTTGATAATTCAACCTTGCCAATGTGATGGTCAATGTAACTAAGTCTTGATGTCTGATTAGTGATTAAAAAACCATTATTACTAAAAATTTAATGAACAAAAATTTCACCAACTTGAACAAATCAGGTCGTTCAATCAACGTTTGCAAATAGTAGTCATTTAATTTTGAATAAGAAAAATTAAACGACGAAATCGATACTGTAAAATCCCGTCTCGACGAATCGGGTATCGATTCCAAAAACTTTAAATTGATCAAAATATCTGAACATTTTTCTAGCAGATTGATTTCGGGAAAATTCAAACGATTCAACGATGAAATCATATGAATCAAATGGGGAGGTAGCGTGTAAATCTCTTCTGGACGGCACTTAAGTAAATGCGAAACGACAGTTCGTATCAATGATTTGTTACGTCTAGAATTCCTGGATAATAAAACAATCAGATAACAAAGATCTTCAAGTTCGATGTGTTCATTTTGATCCAAATGTTTAGTGACTTGTTCTTCGAGTTTCAAAATGATTTCCGAAGTCAAGTAACGACTCAGTTTCAACTAGTTGAAAAATTTTAATATTTAAAAGAATAAAAAATGTACTAACCAGTTGAATCAAATTCATCAGGTTGATAACTTGAGTTGGATCATCGTGTTGTTGATCAATAACTTTGTTGATACGACGAAGTAATGTTTCAAATATTTGAGCTCGTTTTTCGGTAGAATCCTTCAGCATTTTATAGAGATTCAAAGTTGAAATCAATAATCTCATATCGAAACTGAATTCAATTTTAAATAAAAGTTCATCTTCCAAAAATTTAACCAACTGTAGACTGGGATCAAGACCCAATATTATAACAGATTTGATCATTTTCAAAACATTAGTATCCGAATGGCGGATAGTATCGCAAATAGAATTTGAAACACTTTGAAATTGTTTCGATGTGACCAATTGATCGAGTGAAATTTTACCGGACACAACTTTCTGAGTCCACTCAAACAGAACCGGAGCGTAATTGACATACCTCTGATAATAGGCAGATGCTTCGTTCAATTTTGTTATTCTAAATTTTGGTTTCACTAAAACCAAAGAAAAATCCGTGTTATAAAGCATTTTCAAAAAAAAAAATAGTTAATATGATTAACTTTCTTGGACTTCGGGGGCAGTGGCGGTTGATGAAAATTTCCGAAACTGATTCCAAACAATTGTTTCGTTCTCTACGAAAAAATTCAACCTTCTTAAACTGAACATGTTCCAGGGTGATTTTGAAATTTTAGTCAACATCATTTTGAAAGATCAGCGTAGGGGAGAAAAACCTCGAAAAATTTTAGATTGCGGAAGGTCAACAAGAAATTTTGAATAAATCACATGTTTGTAGTTTTGAATTGAGAGAATTGTTTTTTTTTTCTTCTTTTTGGTTCACTATTTCCACTTAATGGTGATTATTAATGATATTTAACCCCTTTTATGTCAATTTCTATCATCGAAGCCACGTCATTTTTATTTATTTATTTTTTTTTAATTAAAAAATTTAGTCAAATTCTAAGGCAAAAAAATGGTTTTCAATTAAAAATAAATTTTTAAATGAGGTTTTACGGGTTTTTAGTACCAGACAGAATTTTTTTTTCTTTATAACATTTACTAAAAGTATTGATTGCTACCATGGTGAGTAAGATATTCGATCAGAGTTTTATCCATTGATAATCATATCATATCATGGCAGTTTTTTTTCGCCTTTTTACATTTATCTGTTATTGTTTAGATGTAGTAAATCGCGTGTAAAATAAATCGTGTGTGTTTTTAAAAAAATTTTTCAATTTTTAAATTAGCGTGTCCCAATTTCGTCCACAAACTTTCCACTAAATTGCCGGAGAAAAAGAAGAAGCCTATCATTTTCGTTTGATTCGTTGTTTTCATTGTTCAAATTTATTTCTTGGTGGTATGTTCTGGTGTTAATAAATAGTTGTCAAATATTTCTGTTGACCGAAGCACATTATAATCAACCACAATATGGTAACACAATCATTTTTTCAAGTTTTACAACTTTATATATTTTAGGAGTCCCACAACAACAACAGCAACAGATTTATCATCAACAACCTCCGCAACAACTGCAATATCAGCAACAAGTACCGCCGCAGCAACAAGGCCAGCAAGTTGTCGTCAATTATCAGCAACCGGTGGCGCAACAGCAGCAAAATGTCCCACATTACCAACAAATGCCTTTAGCCGGTGTTAACGTTCTACATGACGACACTCGTATCCACGACAAGGATCATATCAAAGAACATTTGCATGAATCTCTTGGCGATCAAGACATCAACAAGATGAGCGAAGAAGAACTTCAATTTCATTATTTTAAGATGCACGACAATGATAACAACAACATGTTAGATGGAAGTGAATTGATTAAATCTCTCATCCACTGGCATGGTTAGTTTTTGGAAAGTTTTGTTCTGTTTATATTGATTTCAATGATATAGTTGAGGAGAGTCGTCAGATGGGTCATCAAGCACAACAGCAAGGCACTACGAAAATCTTTTCCGAAACCGAACTCGAACAGATGATCGATCCTATTCTTCAGATGGATGACAAAAACAACGATGGTTTCATTGATTATCCTGAATTTGTTGCCGCTCAGAAAACTCGAGGTTTTTGATGAGTAAAATTTCTGTGAAATTTTCGAATTTTATTGAAAAATTGATTTAATTAATTATTAAACGAGTTTCAAATTCTCTGCTATTATTTAAGCAATGGTTTCATTCAAAGTTAATGGTCTGAGTTTTTTTGAAAAATTTTGTTTAGAAAATCAGGAAGAAAAAACTAATAACTTCAATGCCTTATTTTTTATCACATTGGGTTTCATTGTTGCCAGTCGACAACAAAACTGATGATCGAAATGAAAACACCAATAATAATGAAAAAAAAGAGGATGGTAAAAAAAACGTTGGAAACCTCGAAAATGGTGGTAAATCAAATGATGAAAGAGAAAGTAATATTGGTGGTCAATTAAAGGGACAAAACGATCAAGGCAAATCGAAAGAAAAAGGAGGGATTGGTAAAAAACCTAAAATAATTCGAACAGTTGCATACCAACAAGGTCGCTCATCAAAAGCAGACTTACAGCGAACAGCCAGCGAAGAAAGAGCTATCGAATCACGTCCAAAGCCAGAAATAAGTTTCCTAATAGAATTGAGAGATAATATCAAAACGGAATTGCAAGCAATACAAAATTCTCCATCACCATTGACCACTGATGACGACTCTTTCAATGTGTATGCGATCACAGAAGAAGATGTAGTTTTCACTGGTCGTTATTCCAACATTTATTTAGCTACGCATTCGGATTTTCATGATTATCCGTTGATTTGTCGTGTGTTTGAACCAACAGCCAGCATAGAGCCAGCTAAAGCTCGATTTCTTAAAGTTTTGAAGCACATTAATGCCAAATCGCCTTATTTGATGGCCACTTGGGATGTTTTTCACGATGACAACAATCGGATAGCACTTTTTCACGAATATGCTATCCATGGTAATCTGATGGACTATTTGAAGATGTACAACGTTTTTGTACCAGAAATTCAGTTGATTGAATGGGCCCAAAATCTTTACAATGGAATGGATTTTCTTGGTAGTAGCGGTATTTGCCATCGTGGTATTTGTCCTAAACATGTCTTGCTGACACCCGGCGTAGAGAGCGATAAAATCATTGCAAAAATCAGTAGTTTTCGTGATTCAATTTATTACTTCGATCCAGTCAAATCGGTGGTGATTAATCAACCATGCCGTTCAGTTAACAAACGATTTCAAGGCAACTTTCAAGCGCCAGAGATTTATGGTCATTCAAATGAAGAATTTGATCCCATTGCAGCCGATGTTTGGTCATATGGGGCCACATTGTTTTATGCTGCTTGCCGAGCCTATCCATACAAATACAAACGTCCGTCATCGGATCTCGAATCAGAAATCCGTAAAACAATAGATTTTGGCAAAAATCTTTCTAATGAAGCCAAACGATGGTTGGTTGGCTTGTTGAAAACCAATACATCAAAACGAACTACATTCGATTGCATTCCAAACGATCCCTGGTACAAAACAATCTTGAATTGATCTGAATAAAAAAAATAAAGTTTGATAAAATTTTAATTTTAGATAAAAACCAGTTTTAAAAAATAATCGATTCTTAAACAAATTAAAGTGTTGTTCAAAACCAAATTGATTGATTCAGCAGCCCCACAACAACAGCAACAAAAAAAACTG
The DNA here is from genome assembly GCA_034190945.1 of Octodonta nipae. Taxonomy (NCBI): domain Eukaryota; kingdom Metazoa; phylum Arthropoda; class Insecta; order Coleoptera; family Chrysomelidae; genus Octodonta; species Octodonta nipae. Next base: position 27,980 of record JAVLUE010000344.1, on the reverse strand, counting down.
CTCATACATAAACTTATCTATTCGGAATTAATAAGAATAAATTAACAAATTTTTTTTTTAAAGAAAACTAATTCGTTGATTTTTTGGAATTCATCAGTTGAAAATTCATTCGGAAATAGCTGGTTCAAGTCCATTTTTCTTGTAGAAAGCTATAGCAGCTTGAAGTTGTTTTTTGTTCAAATCAGTCAAAGCTCCTTTTGACCGTTTCTCTTGAATAGTCTCGCCAAGTGATTGAATCAAATCACGGATTTCGTTTGGCTGTTCATATCGAATGTACAAGGTGAGAAAGGAAAAAATTTCAATAAAAATTTGCAACTGCAATGATGCATCTAAAACGTTGGCCGAAATTTTCAAACATTTTTTAAAACATTTCATTATGTCGGGATCGACAACCACAGTCGATGAATCGTTGATTGGTGCCGAAACAAACAGAGCGCTTGATGATAGAATGGCTCGACATTGATCGCTCTTTTTGACGAGTTTACCTTAGAAAAAAAATTTGAAGTTTTAAGAACTTTTTCAGTCAAAAAAAATTTACCACAATTAAGGCAACATTGATTTCGAAGTGGAATAAAGTTTTCATCATTTTCGAATTGAACATTCTTGACCGTCGAGATGATCAACATCAGACAAAGAATTTGCTCTTTGGAATCCGAAATCTCATCTTCGTAGATGGAAAAAGCTTGAGAGATGAATTCATAGCTAACCGATTCAGAATCGGTAATTTTCGATTTGGCAGCATTCAATGCCGCCTCCAAAAACAGACGAAGACAAAGCTCGGGACAGCTGCTTTCTTTCAGCAACGTCATAATCAATTGATGTACGTATTGGTAAACTTTTTGACATTTTTTCATCCATTTGGAATCATTTTGGCTGACCTTTTTGTACCTTGATAAAAAAAAACAGTCAATATTTTTTTTTTCGAAAAAATTTCTTCAAAAACCTCAAAGCTAATTGTAAAGCTTCAAAAATCAACGACGGGTACGTATAACGAATTCGGCTAGGACCGCCTTCACTAAAAAAGTTTTTGATAGAAACTAAGGTCAAATAGGTAGTATCCAGAATTCGAATCGCTTCACGGTCTGGTGTTGTTTCTTGTTGCTCATCTTCTCCATCTCCGTTTTCAATTTTATCAGCGGAGATACACTGCGGTAACAATAAATAGTGAATGAAACGTGACAACAACAATTGTTCATCAATGAAATCTTCGTCTTGATCGTCGACAGCAACCGTCAAAGCTAAACTCTTGCCTTGACCTGAAGAAGTATCTTTTTTGCGATTAGTACCCGTTACTAGTGGAGAGCAGAGCTCATTCAAAAAAGTATCGATTTCCGAGCTCGACAGACGATCATCAGGCTGTATCCGATCTTCGCTATAGTTTTCAAGAGTAGCATTGATCAACGTCAAAATGATTTGCTTGTGCAATTCAATATCAGTAGTTTCATTAAGAAGATTCTTAAAATTGGTCAATTTCAAACTCATTTTAATTAAGCTGAAATCATTCGATGTTTGATGGTTTGATCCGGTGCCATCTTTTCCACCACCGGTTTCAATAGATGTCGAAGAAAGATAAGTTGGCGACGAGGTCGATAAATTAAATGGCAACTTTAAAAAACGACACATTTCTTTACCAAGAACAGTACGAAGGTTTATCGTTAAAACGTGCTTGTCTTGAATTGCTTTGAAAGTTGACCCTAGAACCGAATTGATAGCATATTCACGTTTTTGAGAATCGAATATTTTTTTCATTGAAAAATTTATCAATGAACCATACATTGAGATAATATCATCGATCAAAACTGTTGAAGAGCGAATTTCGATGATATTACTAATCTGTTTATTGAAGGTATCGAACAGATCATCAGGTAAATGTATGTCGTGCGAGGAGGCCAACCTATCAATCAACGCAATGATGATGTTTTTGACCTTCACTTCTGGCGCAAGTTGGGCGCAAGAATTGAGAAACGGATTTAAAGTGGCCAAATGAAACTCATCTGGAAAAACTTGAATCAAAGATTCCATCAAATATTCTTGGGCAATGGCATCTTTGCAGGAGACCACTTGTTCGAGTATTCCAGGTAAAACGACCCTACTATAAATATCCATGTTGACTGATTCCAGCTGTGATAAACGAACCAAATTGGTTCCCACAAGCAAACGCAGTTCAAGTCTTTCCTTTTCTCGCCGTTCTTTCTCTCGAGTATGACCCAGATGTTGCATTCTCACCCAAAGTTTGTTCATTTCGGCGAAATTGGTCAAGACGAAATCGATAGAATCTATGACAGAAGCCGTGTCAGCGATTTTAGCATCACCATCGTTAACAACCGAACTGGCTTGTGTCAAAGTGGAGCTAACAAACTGGCTTTTAGAAACCGATTCATGATGATTATGGATGGCATCAGATTTTTCATCGTCGGATAGTGCTCCGATTTCAATCTGAACATCTGGCAAAACATGCCGACAAGTCTGTAGCAGAAAATTCCTCAAAAACAAACCTCGAAGCGGGTGTTGAACTCCTACAGAAAGAATTAGTCATAAAGCGTTTCAACAAAAAAAAAATTACCTCGACACATTTCTACAAGATCACGAAGAATCTCTTTACGACAATATGGTGCCGTTTTCATATAAACCAAACCAACCGAAATGAGCAAATAGAGACGAGGAATGATGGAACCAGCATATTGAACCAATTCATAGAGTTCATAAACTTTGTGCTCGCGTTGAAATTCATCAACAAGATGCATTTCCAAATGACGAAGCTGATCGGTAACCGCCATATACAATTCATAATACGATTTCGGACTCAATGATGATGTACGCAATTCAGAAAGCATATTGGAGGCATGCTTCAACGATTCCATCAATTTTCCTTTATCCAAACAACATTTCATGTGAAATGATTGAACCTTAACTGTACTTAATGATTCGTCCAAAAGCTTTTCTTGTTGTTCATCGGCCGGTGACCGGAGTTGATTAGTCGGTGCCATCATTTATTTTTTATCACTGAAATTTTTGAACAATTTAAAAATTTTCAAGTGCCTGAAATTGAAAATTGATTCGATATTGGATAATTTGACCTAATTGACACAAACCTTTTTAAGTTTTTTGAATGGGGCTTTTATGGGATCGATCAAAATCAAATCATCATTTGTTTTTTCCACTTGAAGAAAAAAACTTTGAACTTTGAACTTGTTCAAACACAAATTCGATTACTATTATTATTGTTTTGTTGGTGATCAAACAAATCATCTGACGAAACGATTCGATGAAAGTTTTGAGAAAAGCGTGAAAATCCAATCGATTTGTCAAATTGAAGAGAGTGAAAAGATTGCACCACTACACACTTAATGACACAAAAACTTTAGGAAAATTGAGGAGTTGAGAGATGATTATTTCTGTTGTTTTTTTTTTGGTAGATAAAACTATTGAGAATCGAGGAAATTTTGACAACAACCACCACAATCATAATCGCCACCAAACACTACTCCTTATATCGAACGATTTGATGAACGAATACAACACACAGTTGTTGTACAACTAACAAAAACACAACTCCCTTGATTGTCATCTGATATTTGGGAAAATTCACGCCAACAGATACCGCTAGTGTCGGCATACAAATATAAGCATTATTCGAAAGTAGCCATTCGAATCCTCCGAGGAATTTTTTAAAAACAATGAAAGATTTATTTTTTACAACAAAAAACAGAAAATCGTTTTAAATTAAAATTCAAGGAATTCCGCGAGGAATGTTGAAGGAAATGTTGTCTCCAAATTCACCCCAATCGGCGCGTTTGATTTGGTAAACCAAGATCCAACTGAGTAGAACCACAATCCAAACAATCGAACCGATTCCAGAAAAGATGACATATTTACGTAACTCACTCAAATGTTTGAAGTTTTCCGATGAATCGCTTGTTTGTTGTTCATTGTTTTCGGTGGCAGTTTGCGATCGTGTCGTTTCCTGTTCTGGATTCCCAGAAGTTCGTTGTTTCAAATCGGTATTTCGATTTGATCGACGTTGAAACGATCGTCGAGTTCGAGATTCCATCGAACGTTGCTTCATCATATCGTAAGTAAACAGAAAATGCCCAAACCAAAGAGTGTTAACAATCCAAAGAAATGGAAGCGCCAGAAAGCCAAGAAAAAAATACCGTTGACAGAGTTTCAGCCGCTCGTTTGGTGACATTTTGTTTAGATCCATTTTTCAATCGAAATTTTTTGACGCTTCAAAATTTTTATTTTGTTTGAAAGTCAAAAAAAAAAAAACGGGAAAACTCAAAACAAACAACACCTAACACACACCACAATGAAACATGATTTGTTTGTTTTTTTAGTAGATGGCGCTCTTTGGAGCAAAATAAAGAATATTAACCCCTCTGAGTTTGATCTATTTAACACCAAAAAAGTCCTTGGATAAATTGGAAATTTAAAAAAATTCTATTCGAACGTTGGGAATAAGACGTATTTATACGAAGACCATTTTGCAATGGTTTTCAGTTGTTTTTCACTGTTTTCAACTGTTCTTTAATAGAAGAATCTTATTCAAAATTCTATTTTTAGAATTCTTCAGAAACAAAAACAACAACAACACCCACAGCAAGACAACAAGAATATTTTTCTACTTGGTGTTTTTGTTCAGATCGATTTTTTAAAATTTAGAATAATGTCAAACCAAGATAGAGTTCCTGTTTCACCAGAATCTGGAATAGGTTCGGCCGGAGTTTCACCAGATATACCAGGAGATGGTCGAGGAACAGCCACTAGGCAAAAATCGACATCATCGGTGGATACAGGTGTTCCAACAGATCATGAGAAAACACCATTAAAAGAGCCTGCCAAGAAAAAAAGCCAACCAGAATGTGTGATCATAGTGTGCGCCGATAAATCACCTGAGAACGGGAAAAATTTTCGTTTGCCAATGTTGAAGAGGGCTGCCGAATTGTCGCTTACATTGAAATTGTTGATTGATTTCATTGGTCCTCAACCAAAAGAAGAGATTTATGAAGAAATTGTCATCGAAAATGAAAAAGTTCGTGGATTAAAGCTTCCAGTGAGCTATAGTGTCTGTACCAGAGCAACAATGGAACATATAAAAAATTGGTGTGAATACCATTACGATGATCCCTATCTGACGCAACCGATTTTGGAAACATTCGATGAGGACGAGTACACTCGCTACATGATCCGTCTTGAGACATTGAACTGTTTTTGGGATACACGTTTCTTCGAGACACTGGCCGGCTATCAAAACAGAATGGAACGGATGGGAAATCTAGCTCAGTTGTTCGATGTTCTGATTGCGGCACATTTTCTTCAAATCGATCCATTGATCGAGGCTGCTGGTAAATTCATTTGTGCCTATATTTCTGGCAAGGAACCTAATATGGTTCGTGAGCAGCTCAATATTGTTAATGATTTTACTAGAGAGGAAGAGGAGGCAATCATTAGCGATACCATTTGGGCTCACCATCCAACTTGATTTTTGGGAAAATTTTTTAAGGGGGGCTCAGCAGAAGACAGAGGTGTTTTTAAATGAATAAAAATAAATTTTTTTGGAAAATAAAAAAAAAAGGAATTACCTTAAAAAATACAACCCGTGAGTAGTCTGAATTCTGTTATGACTGATGCTGGTGTCGCTGTAGCAGCACAAGCATTCAGTCACTCCGCACATCGAACTGTAAACTTTTGACCGGCCGCAAACCTATCGTTTCACCGGAACGATCAATTCACTTGAGCATCAGATTGAAATATGTGTGTTAACAAATTTCAATCATCGCTTGCCACAGGAATTTGATCGATGCCCGTTACGTTGCTCTTGGTTTGCACTTCGCACATTTACGAAGCGAATCTGCAAGATTCAGAAGTTGCGCGGGGTAGTGTGTGTTTTCACACACAACACCAACCACACAACTCGGCACTCTCAGACCTTCCCAAAGGTAACTCTAATGGAGTTGCCTCTAGTGCGGACTACAGGTTGTATTATGGTGAAGGAGTTTAGAGAAACACGCCCTAAACTTATCTTTTCAATGTGTTAATGATTTGTATAAATAATATGTTTAGTTATTGTTAAAAAAATGTTACAGTCGATAAAAAAAATTTTTAATTTTTCAACATTAAATTACAACAGGTTTTTCACGGATTAACCCTTTGTGCCAGTTTTTACAAATTTTTTTTTTGTTACAAAAAGAATTTGGCAAACACTTGTCAAAAACAATCTGATGACGGAGGACTCGTCATTAATGTTTTTCATTATTTTTGTTTGCTTCTAGCTTCTTGTTAGTCTTGATTGCTGTTGACTGTTGTGAGTGTGTTGCCTGAGTTACCTGAGAACTAATAACAAGTGTTATTACTTACCTGTCTATTCAAAACATGTTGGACACACAACACAGCCTTCACTTTAAAAACATTCACTTTCATTCAAAACAACCTTTAAGCTCGCATCGAGCGAAAGAGAAAATTAGGATGGTGAATCACAATGTTGCTTTCACTAAAGTTCGTTTCTATTTTTCGTAATGAGCGAACATCAAACTACGTGATAATCAGAAAAAGTTTTCATTTTAACGAAAAATTCTTTGATCTTTGAGCAAACACAACCCTTATTTTTTGAAGCCTATTTTTGAATCTCATTGAACCCTTGTTCCCATGTTGCGTCCATTGGAAAAGACAACGATAACTACAACGTTCATCATCCGATCATCATTGATCAAATAGCCAAACTAACCACTGAAATTAAATCGACACACTTTTGCCTTCGGAGGGAGGCAGTGCACACACACACACACACACACACACCAATTACAACCTTGGATGCTTCATTTGTCGCATTGTTGTTGTTCGATTGTTTATTCGTAAAAAAAAAAATTTTGGGCGCAACAGCGATTCTTTTACGAAGGGTCGTTCGATTTCTCATATCATGGGTGTTACATCATAACAACAAGCATTCAAAACAACATGAATTGCCTCTTTGTGTTGTTGAAAGAACGAAATGAAAAATCTTGAAAAATTTGAGGAAAACTTTGAGAAAAAGTTGTCATGAAAATGTCACATCATCACTTTATTCCATTTGAATTTGAAATTTAAAAAGAAATTTAACTCGAAATGATCGTTGGGTGAAAAAGAGAAGAAAGCGCTGATATATCCAAATCGGACATTCAAAACAATGGAATCAAATTTTGAAATGTTCAAAAAACTTTCTTTCTGATTCAATGATTTGATGAAGATTCTCGTGTGAAAAAAATCTTGTCTGTAAAAAAAACAATTGATCAACTTCAAAAAAGTTTTCAACAAAGATTTTTTTCTACCAAACCTTCTTCATTCATCTCATCATATCAATCGATACTTTTTTTTCAATGATCACTTTGTGTGTGAGTGTCCTTCAAGCACATCATTCAACGCTCAACACTTGATTTGTGGTTTTGTTGAAGATTTCTCGTAAAAAAACATTTGATCAAACAATATCGAATCTTCGAACTTTTTCAAGTGTAGCAAGAGAAATGTGTGTTGAAACATAACAGTTCTTGTTTTACAAATACTGAAGCGATGTTGTTATCTAATATTAATCTTGATGTTGGTGATGTTTGATCTCATTTTTTTTTCTGATTTGTCCAATTTCGTTTATCCAAATACCACAATTATAACCTTTCTTCTATTCGATTCAACATTTCCATAATAATAATAATGACGCATAATAATCAATTAAATAATTCGCAAATATTGTTTGCCATCATTCTGATTGTTCCTCAAATCTCTTTTGGCAAGTGGTTTCGGTTTCACTCCTTAAAAGTTATATAAAAATTTTTTCTGTTTATACAGTGAGTTCGTTGCTCTGTTATTCATGCGTTTCAACGCAACCCGGTTGTACGATGGACAAGGTTGATTGGTTGATTCATTCGGCAGTCAGCTGTCCGCAAGTTGAAGACAAATGTGTCAAAATCATCGAAAAACGAGGAGGTATTCTTCTTCTGTTCTCATAAAAAAATTTGAAATTTTTTTTCTTAAATTCAAGCTGAATCTCGGGTAACTCGTGATTGTTTGTCAACAGTGGTTCCCTATCGGGATGATATTCCAGCCGATCATTTTGAAGGTTGCCGCCCGGCAGCACGAAACCCGAAAAAAGCTGTTTATGTGGAGAATTATATCATGGAGCTTGAAGTGAAAAATAATCGTTACGATAATGTGACGTATTGTTTCTGCAATTTCGATCATTGGTGCAATGGAGGGACCAGTGTTAGAACCTTTTCTACCACAACACTGGGCCAACATTTGTTCACTCTACTCAATCTTGGCGTTTTGCTAATAGCGATGAACGGTCTATTCTGATTGATCACGAACAATCGATAGATTGAATCAACTCGAGAAACAGAAGATTAAACAAACGAAAAAATGCACCAAAAAAAAGCATTTTGGTCAATTTTGACGTACCAATTTTTTTACCTCATTGACGAAAAACAAGCACAATTATAGTCTTGATAATTTATCTTTTTGTTCAATTTTTTTTCTCATATTAAAAAAACAAATATATTGAATCGAATGAATTCTTGAATCAGAAAGAAGATCGTAAATTTCTAGAAAAAAAAACCAACATAAAATAGTTACATAAAATGAAAACGGATTTCGCATATTTGAAAATGACCATTTTTCGGGAAGAAAGAATTTCAATAAGCAAATTGATTACGCTCCGAGTATCCTAATTTTTCAAGATTTGGTTGGCAAGCGTGTTTGATCATTGGAGGTGGACCGCACATCAACACGATGGTATTGTCGGCTGGAGGTGGCAGATGTTGGCTAATCATCTCGTCACTGACAAAACCGGTGCTAATTTGAAAAAAATCCAGAATAAACATTGAATTTAAACAGTGAACAATTGATCAAACCTGTATTTCCAATTTTCTGCTGGTGGCCTATCCAAAGTATACCAAAGATGGAAACGTTCTCGATTTTGAGCCAAAACCTCTTCTAGCTCTTGACGAAGTAAAATATCGTTCTCGGTTTGATTGGCATACAATAGCCAAACTTGTGTGCCATCATTCGGATCTTTGAACACATGTCGAATAATTTGCAACATCGGTGTTATTCCAGTACCGCCAGCAATCATACCAACTTTGGTGAATGCTCGTTGTTTAAATGGGGAGCGTGCACTTTCGCGAATAGCAAATTTCCCTGAACCGTGATACTCAAGATTACCGTTCGGGCCACTAATGTTGATGGTGTCACCAATTTTCAAACTTTCCATATATTGTGACATTTTTCCACCTTCTGGAAATTTAGGATGAACATTGGCAAAATAGACTTTGACAACAAAATCGACATAGCCAAAATCATCGTCACTCGAAACTGGGGTGTAGGAACGAGAAACATATTTCCCATTGATGTTCGATGAAACATAGACATGCTGACCAATGGGCAGGCCAAGAATATGATCAGGCGATGGTAAACCAAAACGAAAACGTCGTGTATCATGCGAAACGATTTCTTTAGCAATCAATGGTACAGCATACTTTTCTCGTTGATTAACCAAAAGTTTCGGTGCCGAAGGTTTCAATTTCGAATACAATTGATAGATTACATAGAGGGTGGTGGCTGTGATCGCTAATCCTGACAATATCAAGGGAAGATTATTGTTGTTCAAAAGGCTCTATAGATAAGATAAAAAGATCAAATTCAAACAACAAAACCCAAACTTTCTCACCTCGAACATGTCTAGATCTTGATCATTAACTTTGGATGATTGTTTTTGTTGTTTAGTATGGCCAACTAGCATCAACAAAACTAGAGTGGAGAAAACATTAGTAAAAACTTTCAAAGTCATCGCTGATCGATTGAAAACAGAGAAAAAAAAAATGGAAAGTAAAGTTATTAAACAAAATTTTTTTTTGTTATCATCAAACAAACACGCCGCTCTTTTTGAGACTAGTTCACCAAACAACAGTTATCATAATATATAAGCACAGATTTGATTGAACAACAATTTGTCGATCTACTAACATTGAAAAGTTCGATCCTCTAGTGAAAGTGGGAGAGAAGTCTCGCTTCGAATTGTCCCCTTTTTATTGATTGCTTAATGAATTAGCTCACGAAATTTTCTTCAAAAAAAGCGTGACTTAAATGACATGAAAATTTCATAAATTGCTCAAAAAAATTCAAAAAAAAAAGCCAAAAAAAGCGGCAAAAATTAACCAAACTTGAATGAATGTTTGGCTTATTCAATAGAATAAGGAAAAAATTACACAAATTCTTTTTTTCGATGCTGTTTGATGGAGAAATTGATTTATTACCGCGCAAGCAAGGTCGTTTCATTTTGAAAATAAAAAAATTTACCTGTTCAAATACACTTACACGAAAAATGACATAACTCACTTGAATTTTTTGAAGGTGTTTTTCTTGAAGTTTTTTTTAAGGATTTTCACAATAACAGTTGGTCATTGTGTGTTGCCTAATGCATCAAACAGGTTAGGTTGTGTATCATCAACGAGGTTCAAATAAAAACGAAAGCAAAAGTGTCACAAGATAGATTTTTGTTTGTGTCGTGTTTTAGTTTCATCCACTTTTTTTTTTTGATCAAATGTAAACAGAACGTCTGTTGTTTCGTATGTTGAAGGTAGTTTACAGACTATATGAACGGGTCTAATATCTAATACGAGTATTAACTCGTATTGATTCGAGTTCTTAACAAATCTTCCTTTTCCTTTTTGAATGTGTGCTTGTGTGTAAACAGTTGAAAAATACCAAATTTAGTTTCATTTTGTAATTACTTGAGAAAATTTATTAATTTTTTGATCAAAATGTTGATGCCCAAGCAAAACCGAATCACTATCTATGAATATTTGTTCAAGGAAGGTGTCCTAGTTGCCGAGAAAGATTTTCATTTTCGACGAACTCATCCTGCTTTGTCGAAAGTTCCGAATCTACATGTCATCAAGGCTCTGCAATCGTTGAAATCACGAGGCTTCGTCAAAGAACAATTCAGTTGGCGTCATTATTATTGGTATTTGACCAATGAAGGTATCAACTATCTACGTGATTATCTTCATCTTCCGTCGGAGATTATACCGGCCACATTGAAACGAACTGTCAAACCTGATTCTCGTCAACGAGATAAATGTAAGATGAGATGAGATAAATCCAAAAATTATAACAATATCTTTAATTTAGTGGAAGATGCACCGCCGCGTGCTGCTGGTGGACGAGATAGCTACCGTCGAGATGAAGGAGGATACGTGAGTTTTTTTCTCATTTTTAAATGATTTGAAGTTAATTTTTTGAATTTTCAAATTACCAAAACAGCGACAACCTGGCTACGGACGTGGAATGAAACCTCAATAGTTATCATGTTTCAATACTTTTATTTTTTTTTTTTAAATTAAAAGATTTTGAAGCTACTTTGGATGTTTTTCAATTTTTATCACAAAAGGTTCTGGCTCAATTCAATCAAACTTAGTGATTCGATTCCAAGGCCAAATTCGGCAGACAACTCTTCCCATAATTAGACCAATTGGCAAAGCGCCAAATTCTCGCGAATCAGTCGAATTGTGCTTGTTATCACCTAGTAGCCAGACATGCCCGCTAGGTACTGTCTGACGATAGAATAGATTGCTACGGACGTTTTCTCCTGGCAGTGCCACAATTCTTTTACAGATCAATTGATGAGGATTCATTGGCGCTCGTGCCACAACGATATCACCTCTTTCCAGAATAAATGATACAATAGGTTAAACAGAAAAGGTCAACTAACTTTTTATAGTTATGACGCCCAAATGTTGAGGTGTATTTCTCGGCAATTATCAAATCATTTGATTGAATGGTCGGCTCCATCGAAGGTCCACTAAGCTGTTGAGAAATAAGAACTAAAATTCAGGAAAAATAGTTTAAAAAAAAAAACAAACCCAAATTGGTTCGGCCAAAAATCTTTGACAGCAAAGCCCGATTGCAAATGTGGTGGCCACCATACGAAGAACACGAATCATTTTATCATACATCATTGAATCATGTGGATTGATTGTTGCAGTGTTTTTAGATTTTTCTAAATTATCAACATTTCTTCCACCTCCATTGATTCCACGAAATGATCTTAGCTGATATAAATGTTTTCGATGCTGCTGGCCAATGATGGAAATTTTTAATCTGAAACAATGGAAAAACATTTTGAAGAATTTTTTTCAAAAAAAAACTTTTCGTGTGTTTTTGTTGTGATCTAATACATGCTTTGTGCTATGTTTTGGTTTTGGTCATCAGACTCAAACAAAAGAAGGCGCCACAGTTTTCAATCATTTTTTAATTGGAAAAATTCCTTTCCTTTAGATCTTTAGATAAAAGTTACTTGATTTTTTTTCTTTGATTTGGTTGCTCAACAACAGATCTATCTCGATGTTGAAGCTCATCATCAAACTCTTTATTTTTAGTTCTGTCTAGTTTTCTACCATTAAATTTTTGGAATAATGTTCCTCTGGTTTTTTTTTATTGGGATTGTTTTTGTTAGTGGCTGTGGTGGCTCTTGGTCTCATTCAATGGTTATTTTAAATACCTGGGGGTTTGATCAAGCTAATCAGAATGGTTTTATTTGAAAATTGAATGATGATTTCTGTTTGATAATTTCTGTTTTGTTTGGATGAGGTTGGAACGTTTTGGTTCGAAATGGTTCAGCTTTGGATGCTGTCGTGGCAGCTGGCTCTGAATGTGAAGAACTACAATGCGATCATACTGTTGGTTGGGGAGGTAGTCCCGATGAAAATGGTGAAACAACTCTCGATGCGATGATTATGGACGGTCAAACTCTCAAGGTCGGTTCGGTAGCTGCACTTCGGAACATTAAAAATGTTATTGGTGTTGCTCGAGCTGTTTTAGAGCACACTAAGCATAGCATGCTAGTTGGTAGTCAAGCTACTGAATTCGCTCTTGCTATGGGTTTCAAAAAACAAAATCTCACTTCTCAATGGTCTTTAGAAAAGTTCGATCAATGGAAAAAATCTCAGTGTCAACCAAATTTTTGGGTTCAAGTTCAACCTAATCCGGAAAAAAGTTGCGGACCATATGAGCCTATTACTGATAAAAATTCAGGCAATCTCGAAAAGCATTACAACATAATTGACCGATATCATCACGATACTATTGGTGTGGTAGCCATCGATAATAAGGGACGAATGGCATCAGGAACCTCCACCAACGGAGCTATCCACAAAATTCCTGGGTTAGAATTTTTTTCTATGAATGGCTTCGAAAGTTTTTTTTTGATTTAGACGAGTTGGAGATAGTCCCATTGCTGGAGCTGGATCTTATGTTGATCAAGAAATTGGTGGTGCAGCCGCCACTGGTGATGGTGACATCATCATGCGATTTTTGCCAAGCTACCAAGCGGTCGAAAATCTTCGTCACGGAATGTCACCATCAAAAGCTGGCCAAGAAGCTTTGCGCCGAATTTTGAAAAAATATCCCTATGCTCAAGTGGGAATAGTTGTGACCGATAATCGTGGAAATTTTGGTGCCGCTTGTATTAACATAAAAAATGGATTTCCATATACTGTTCGGCAGAAAAGTAAAATCAATCAGAAAACTTCTAAAACAGTTTCGTGTCTTTCGGTCGATGATTCTTGAAATTATCGCAAGGGTAATCAGAATGAATAGTCATGCAAAAAATATAAATTCATTCTTTTTAAATTAATAATTTACAAAAAAACAAATCAATAAACAGTTGAGAAAAAAATTTAAAACTGAAACGCCTCACATTCGATCGATTTGATCATCATCTTGTTGGTTTGAAACGTTTTTGATTGACATCGATCGCTATATGGACAATGTCTGAACCTAGGAAAAAATCTGCTGAAACAATGTTTGAACATTTCCACCAACGATTCCTGAACCATTGATCGAAATTCATGTTCACCATCGAAGCGATTTCTCTCAAACCATGATATCGCTGCAATAGGATTCCTTCGATAGTGGGAGTCAATTCGGCCATCACCGATCGTAGACGATGGCCATTGTTAAAACTTGTTCCTGGGCGGCAAATATTCTGTTCGATGTAGGATTCTAGGCGACTCAGTTCATCTGTATTGGCCCATAAATGTTGTACGGCAGGCCAGAATAATAATGAATCAGGCATAGATCGCAAATCGAATTTGTAAGAGTAGCCGATCAAAATTCGTTTGTTCTGTTTGATAAGTTGTCCAATTGACGGAAGACCAGTCTGTCTATTAGATGAGCAGCATAATAGAACTTTTTTCTATAAAATTTGAAATATTCTTACTGATAAGGAATGAGAAACGATCCTAGCTCATCGTTAACCAACTGGACAAATCTAGTGAGACGACGTCGAATCGCCATCAAATCTCGTTCACCATCAAATCCGTTTACAAATCGATGAAAATCAACGATCACAATCTCATGAGAAGTATGTTCGATGAATAGTTTCACCTGCTTCAAGGCTTGTAAAAGTGTCAGTGGATTCCGATTGATATCGTGCACCATCCAAAACTCTTCATAAATTTCGCTGTCAGGGATTAGTGATGGCGATTGTGATAGAACACTTTTCAACAATGTTCGACTGCTGTTGTAGATGCCAACACGAAAATCGAGATAACGGATTCCGTAAGCTAGTTGATTGTAGATGGTCTCGTCTTGGGTAAATTGAAATCGATTCAACACTAAAAAATAATGATTAACCCAAATTGAGAGAATAAAAAAGCATACAGTTTTGCTCGTATTGATCGTACGAATATTTCATATAGCTACTAGTGTCATGCGTGCCTGGTATCATAATCTGAGACAATACCTGATGCTGAAGCCAGTCAAAGTTTTGCCGCATCCATTGCGATTGAATTTTGATACAATTGAAAGCTTCGACTTTTTTCTCAGCTCCACTAACATAGACTAAAAAATAGCCAAGACAACCTTCGGTGGAATACTGATCAAAAGTTTTCGGTGATGATGATGATCCTACAACACCCGATTCCATTATTTTGGTCATATTGAAAGAATCAAACTCAATTCGGGTTCGGTAATACTTTGGCAAGGTAATATTGTTGTTCGGATTGACCATCATGAAACGGATGATTTGTTTGGAATCGTTCACGCGATGAATGGCCAAATAATCACCAACCATCGGCATCGCTGGACGACGCCAATGAATTTCCAATGATCGGACAATTAAACTAGCATTGCTATTTTCCTCGTGATCGGTAGCGTTGACATCAGAAGCCACCGTCAACCAAACCATTGTTCGATTGAGTTCGGCTTCGTAACGTCTCATCCGTTGCATTGACAAATCATTTAAAATAGCAGTCTCCTTTATGGTTGAATCATCTTGTTGAAGCTTGTTGAGGAAACGGTTCACTTTGCCAAATATATCGGTGAAGCTGATTTCCTCACCAGAGGCATCACCAAACCAAACCACCACCACCAGCAGTAATAATAATGATGGAAGTTTTCCATTAAACATTTTCGACGACTACGACAAAGACGACGAAGAAGAATGATTATCTGTTTCAAGCAGGACAAAACTTGCTTCTACCAATCAACTATGAACAACCTAATGAATGTTTTTAAGAAAAATAATTATAAAACACCTGGTTCGTTTCGTTTTGTTCGTCGTTTTTTTTTTCTAGAAAAAAAAGCTTGCAAAACGTTCGAAATTTCGAAAGTTCTTTGTTTTGGAGGAAAAAATTTAAATTTAAGCACGCAATTTCTTAAAAAACAAAAAAATAAAACTACAATTCAATTATCTACCTACCTAACCTATCAAAAAAAAACTAACAATCAAAATAAACAACAAGCACATGCCAGTTGTTTATTTTAATAAGACTTTTTGTTTAAAAAAAAAATTTCTGGTTGCCTAGTGTGTGTTTGTGTTTGCATGAAATGATGCTCTCTATCTCTCGTTATCTCAAATCAAAATGGTTTCAAAAAATCTGCTACAGTGATTTTCTGTTTAATCTCGAGATTGTTTCAAGTTCGGTTTCAGATTTTGATAATCTTGAATGCGAATTCTCGAAATTTTGGAAAAAGAATTGATTCCAATTAGTAAGATGATTCAATGAATCAATCAATTGATCAAATGGCTCATCGATTTTTTCTTTTCATCAGTTGATATGTGGCTACTGTTACATTTATGATGAAAGAGAAACACAACTTTTCCAACAAGTTCCAATTGGAATAGACAGACAATGTTTGACTATTTAAATTTTTGAAGAATTTTTTCGTCAAAATTTAATGACCACTACCATACGATAGATTGTAGGTAACTCAACGACAAACGGTAAAAAAAGATGGTTTGTCAAAACTAACGGATTTGTTGTGACAACCAACCAACTTCTGGTGACCAGATGTGACATTTCTTTCATAACGAAAATTTTCAATGATTTTGAGATTAACTCAATGATTACGTTATGTTCTCGCTGTGGCAATTGCTATAAACGTTTGAATGAGTTATCTAAAAACGTAAATCATTATTGTGAAGTTGATTACGGATTCGAACTTTGAACTTTATACCATAGGCTAATAATCTCAGCGATTTCTCAAGTGAATTTCTCTCTCTTTTCTAAAATATGACTGAGAAGAAAAGATGTTTCATGATGTGTGCTGTATGATATCTTTTATCCTGATGTAGACAATCAATCTGTTGTGGAAAGTTTTTTAATGAGAATGAAACTTTCTGTCTATGGAAGAATAAAAAATCGAACAAATGATTAGATTTTACGACAGTGTATTCGTAAACTAATAGATAAGATAAATCTTTTTGCTAACCTTGTACTGAATGAATTAATGAAACACATTACTAAAAACGAAACGATCGTATTGTGTGAGTCACCTGAAGTGTACTTTTTTTCGAAAGAACCACCATAACGACAATAACGAACAAACTCGGAAATCAAAAAACAAATTGAATGTAATAAAACTTTCTTTGGATGAGGAATTAATTATTTTTTTTTCTAAAAGTTGCACTTATTTCTTTCAACTGAAATAAATTACAGGGTGTTGTGAGTTCTCCACACAAATCGTTGTTTTTGAATGAACCACCATTTTTGGTGATTTTGATCGAAAAAAAAACCCGAATATTGCATTCTGAATGAGAAAGAATTCTGTTGTCATTGTTTTTTTTCCTCCTTGGTGTCATTTGTGTTGTGAATTGATAAATTAAGTGAAACTCGATCCTAAATGATTTGTTCTAGTTGGCCCAACTAAATGGCCAGAGTGGCCCAGAGAATTTTTGAATTGGTACTGGTTCCTATAAACCCAATGCTGAACTTTATCCTGGTTTTTTGGTGTTTCAGATTTTCAGAACTTTAATCTAAGAATAATCGAATTTTTTTCGCAACAGTTCAAACACTGAGATTACACATCAGTCACATATCTCAATAGAAGAACATATTTCAGCAAGGTCTTTTCAAACCTTCACTTCTTATGAGTAAATTTTCGTTTTTTTTTCTAGATTTCAATCGATTCAGAATTTCTAGGGCAATCAAGAACTAAAAAAAATATTGTTTAGAAAAAAATCTGTTTTATTACTCAAGTATTGACGTCACATCATATGTTTGGGCTTTTTTGGTTGACAGATGATATACATTAATCCTGGCGATGTTACCGAATCTGATTCATGATATCTATGCATTGATCAAAAAAACATCTAATAAAACTTTTATTGAAATGAAATCGTTGATCGTGTCCAAATCGCAATCTGTTTTATGGTTTGTTATTTTTTCTTCAAGTCTATTATTAACCTAACCAATCGACATAAACCAACGTCAACATGGTCTGTCTGCATGTTTTTAATGTAAAAAAAATCTGAATAACCTAGAAAATAATAATCGAATCAAATCAAATTGAGAATCTGTAGTAAAGCAAACCCTGTATGGTTTTTTCTGGTTGTTATTTTCTGTTTTTTGATTGAACTTTTTTAATTAATTCCAAGTGAGAAGAAAAAAGTTTTATTATAACAACTCAAACAGGGTTTCTTGTTTGGCCTGATCATCAATATTATTGTTCCGACAACAACAATCCATCCATTCATTAATTGAAACAAATTTTTAGAAAGAAAAAAACTTTTCTTTTTAAAATTTATCATAAAATTAAATTTACCCATTTGCCCACACCTATAGATAAAAGTTATGTTGACAATCTTTCTTTCCGTCTAATCAAACGTCTATATTCATTTCATTGATTGACCATTGGTCAACACTGTTTAGATAGTATCGACCCTGATGAAATTGATCATTTCTTAAAATAAATGTGATTTCTAATTATTTTATTATTATTATTTTTATTTATTTAATTAAAGTTTTTATTCATCAAGAAACAAAGTTTTTTGTTTTGTTCTGTTTATCAAGTAAGTTGGTAATTTTGTTTTTTTTTTTTTAAGAAAAATTTTAATTTTGAAGAAAAAAGAACGACACAATAGAGGGTTAAGTTTTATTCGTTGGTGTTGTTGTTGATGATTTAACGTCGTCCAGGGTTGCGTCCACCTGGTCTCAAGAAATCTTGTCCCATACTTTCACCACTGAGAAATGAATTCTCGCAATCACCACCAGGTAGTCCAGAAAGACATTCCATTCGTTTGGACATCACCATTGATTGTCCGTTGCTAGGTTGGAAAAAAATTTCATCAGATAATGAAAGTTCCACGAAAGATGATAGAAATCAAAACAGAGAATAGTTTTTGGGTGAATAGATGCACAATTAGCGCCTTTGGCGCTTTTTTTTCAAACAGCGATGCATTTGAAACAAGCAAGAAAAAGAGAAATAATAAAACAAAATAATAGAGTTTGGTGATTCGAGGGTTCAAATAGGGCTCAAATAAGATGTTAAAATATGTTTGAACAAGGGTTCAAATTTGGGTGGTTCATGATCCAAACATTCAATCATTTAAGGAAAATTTACTCGGATTTTGTTTTACTCCAATTTTCTGCATTTTTGACCGAACCAATCATCCACAACGGGACCCGGTTGATGATTATCGAACTACCACTGTTGTCTTCAAAATCTTCATCATTATTATTAGACAACGATGATGATGATAGTAGTTTTGTTGTCGATGGTTGAAACCATGAAGGCATTAACGAACGTTTCTTCCCTGGCGAAGCTGACGATTCCCATAAACGACGATTGTTGATGGCCGAGATGTAATCCTTGAAATCGCAATTGCTCGAATGACCGGCATTGATCGAACACGATGACCGTTTACTATTTGTTTTGTTTTTGTATCAGTTTAGTTTAGTTTTTTGTTCTTTCAGAAGAAATAATTTCATTTTTTTTACACATCATAGCCTAATATCTAGTTGCCAAGTTCTCCCTCGAAAAAAACTTTTTTCTTGTTCGTGAGGGGTAAGGGAAACTCAAACTTTTTAGAAACCTAAAAAACAGTATTCAAGCATTCAAGTTTAACTCACTTAGCGAATTGATTGCGGAGCAACCGGTTCATCAAAAATCGATTTCGCATAGCATTCAACACGGTCTCATCGGCTGTCACCGGCACTAGATACGCCCATCGGTTACTTTAAAACAAAATTTTTTAATAAATCAGAGTTATTCTAGTCTAGAAAAAATCCAAACTCTTACTTTGAAAGAATCGAATTTCTTTGCGAATCATCCAAATCGATCAAATTTTTTGAAGCTGATGAGGACAACGATGATGATGATGATTGTGATGCATCTGATGCAGAATGAATATCCGGAATGGCGGGATTCGATTTAACCAAACCCAGCACACCAATCAACAAGCAAAAAACAGTCAAAAAACGTAGCAAATCAAACTTTTTGCTGCTGACCACCATCTTGAGATTTATTATTGAATGAAGAAAAAAAATCACAATATGGTTTTTGAAGCAATGAAACCTAAATTTGTAAAAAAGATTAAAAACTATAATTCCAAGACAAGCTCGGGTAAGATCGAGTCTTGGTTTTTATAGGAAAAACCGTTAAGGGCCTGTCGTGTGGAACCAGAATCACCATGGTTGATCCAAACTCAGAACACACATACGCATTTCCGAATATTCACGCGCATTTCCAATTTGGCCAATGAGTCCAGAAAGTCTTTTTCCTCTTTTCATAATGTCTATTCTTTTCTTGTAAATAATTTAAAAATTTAATTTTAGAAACTAAGACCCGACACCAAAGTTTTCTTGGGAATTTTTCTATAAACAAAAAAAAATCTAGGATTCGAAAAATTTTAAATTATCTAGATTTTAGAACTTATTCTTTTTCGGGATAGTTTTTCTTCTCTGCATCAAGTCCCATTAAAAAGCTTGCACTAATTGCACAAATTGACCAAAATCAAAACAAAACTGACAAAATGTGATGAGAATAAAGTTTTATGAAAGGGCTTTATTTATTCAAAAAAAAAAAAAAACAAGAAGAAATCTTCAAGAAATGAGCTGGATGAATTTCTGGGAAACTTTTTCTCGGGTTTATTTATTTGTTTGTTTAGTTGAAAACTGATTTCAATTTTAAAATGTTTTGCTGCCCCAATCAAAATAGTAATTAAGAATTGATAATTTTCTATTGTTTCCAAGTAATGGACTGCAATTAAGATTTGGAATTATTATGGAACCCGAAAAAAAAAACTTTTTAAAATTTTGATGATGCTTCAAGTGCAATGTAAATTCAAATCAAACTCAAAGGATTTAAAAACAAAACAGGCAGTTTGTTTTTTCGAATAAATAAATAATTTATTCAATTGATTGCCATGCACTTAACGTAACGACTTTCGAAAATAATGGCTCATTCATTTTTCCGTAAACTAACGAAACAGCAAGAGAGACTATTCCAGAGAAAAAAAACCCGAGTAATCTCGTAGAAATCGATGAAAAAAACTCCCTGCTGATATTCTTCGCCTGATTCGGTCCCTTGTAAAGTGAAAGTTTTTCTTTTAATTATCAATTGAATCAAATAAATTAACTTTTAATTATTGCTCATCATCAGGATCATGATCATCATGGATTGGAAATCATTTAAACGAGTTTTATTGAATTAAAGGCTTCTTGAAGCTTTTGATTTGGATGCAACGGTTCAATTATTGTTGGAAAATTTAATCAATGAATTGATTGAAGGGAATCAAGCAATGGAATGAAATTTAAAAACATCGAGCATTCGTAATTGATTTTTGTTTAAACCAGCAGAAGATTTTTTTGCATTAAAATTCAATGCTCAAAAAAAATGCATTGATCATACCATTCATTGTTCAATGCTGTCCTGTGTTGTTTGATTTATTTCTTTGAATTAATTGTTTGTTTCAATCAATCGAATCGTGGTTTTAATTTAATTTTCTTATTATTAATTTAATCAGAATGATAGTTTGTAAAAAACTTATTACAAACTTGAAAAATTAGCAAAAAAAAACGATCACAAATCGAGAAACCTGTTGTTGTTCCATGAAAGAACATTACGGTTCAACTCTCTAGGTCCCAAAACTTGATGATTCCCATTTGTTGAAGTTTTTATTTAGAACGAGCTTAGCTCTCTCAGCCCTTCAGGGTTATTGAAGGTTATAAACCCTTTCTGTTTGAAGACTTATCGAGTAAAGTGATTCGCGAAAGTTGACATTTTCTTTTTGATTAAACCGATGATAATCCAATGATTGAAATTTTTGAGAGACTATTGACATTTTTTTTTGTTGTTGTTTCTCATCCTCAATCAGATCTTTTTACAGAATCTTTCGTTTCCTGAATTGAATCAGGAAAACTGATGACGAAAAGCTGTTTTTGGATGATCGATGTCATCGTCCCTTTTGACAGGTTTATCAATTGGAAATTTGTGTCATAAGAATGAAACAACAAACAAACCGGCACCATTCATTCATTCTCTTGAATTTTTTTTTTCTCGAATATTATCAAATCGAAAATCGCTATGGAGGCTTGGCTTAGAAAGAAGCGAGCGAAGGGACGATGCAAAGGGAGGATGCCCTTGAAAATTTTTGTTCAAACTTGTAATTATTAGTTCATTATTTTGAAGTTAATTATTCTTAATGGTAACCAAAATAAATAAATGATGATTTTTTTTAATAATAAAGAAAATGCTGCGGTTGTTGTTGATAAAGCAAAACCAATCAGGCAGATAATTCCTCTCTAATAAGAGTAGAAAAAAAAATTAATATCCGTTTTTCGAAAGTTTCAAACCGGTATTCCTGGCCCAGGCAATTGTGAAACTAGCTCAGCTCAGACCCTGAACATTGATAAGCCAAAATCCGGCGAGATTCATCTTGAAACATCATCCATGGTCGACCTCGAAAGCTTCCAAATGTAGAAATTTTTCTTCTCTCTTTTATTGATCTTTGATTGATTGATTTAATGGGCAGAAGTTTTACTAATTTTTTTTTTTTTTTGAATAAAATTTTTAAATTTCCATGAGAAGAGCTTCCTCTTATTGTTTTCAAATTTCTTTCTCTTCCATTCGATTGATCAATCAATCAATGGAACAAGCGTTCTCTTAGAAAGTTTTTCCTATTTGTTTGGTTGGTTTCAAGAAACTTTTCCCAATGAATCGAATGATTCTATAAAATTCATTCGATTTGTTTTTTTTCACATTGATTATTCAAAAAAAAAACTTGGCTAGCTTATTCTTATCAGAAGATTAGTGTTTTTTTTCAAATGTAATGTTAACAGTGGTGCTGGTGATGAACATCAAATACTCAATGGAATGCAGGTATTTTGGTTTTGATTGGCTGTGATTTCATTTCAAATTTTTTCTTCTCTAGAAATCGTTAGAAAATCAGAGAGAGATAGAAAAAAAAGACAATCGAACAGAATGTTTCTTTAATGGAATGAAATTTTCCTCTGTCGGAAATTCAATAGAAGAAGCACATTACCATTATCTTCAGCATCTTACTGGTAGTGATCATCATCATAATCATCAATGATGACCATCATTGATTGATTGATTCATCATTTCTCATCATCATCATCTCCATCGCCATCATCAAAATGATAATCAACTTACAATTGTGACAAAATTTGTTTTTCCCTAAAAACTCTTCACCAACCGATCTCACTACTTTATGGGTGATGGGTTAATGCGGTGCAGTGAAGCAGATCTTCAGCGTTCAATCGATTATCAAGTTTCATGTTCGTTTGTTCGCTTGTTTGTTTTGCTTGTTTTCCATGAAAAGTTATTGAAAAATAGAGAAGATAACAACGAAAAAAAACCTGTTGCTATTACAATTTTTACCTGGCTGTGTTTTACCATGCCTGGATTGGGCGAGGTATAAACCTCAAATGCAATTTTTGTTCAATATGTGCAATCCTTTTCGTGCAGTGAAAATGTTTGTTGTGAAGTGAATAGTTCGTTTGATTATCTTCTATCTCATCTTCATCTTTTTCTTTGAAATTTTTCAGTTTGATTTAAATTCAATAACAACAAAAAACAAACATGGAAGGCTGTTTCATTTGAAATATTTTTTTTTAGGGTTTTTTTAGAACAAAAAAAACCGATACATTCAACAATCGATTGTTGGATCAGTGGGATTGTTTTAGAGTGTTTCATGATTTGTTTTGACTTTTTTAGCATCTGTTTCTGATTCTGTGATATTCTATCGAAAACTGGGGTTTTGTGATGAAAAAAAATGGTCGAAAACGTCTTTAAAAACTTTCAAATCAACCAACAATTTCATGGTGATGATGATGATAGTGATTCGAGTGATAAACAAGATCAAGTTCATTTATCATCTCAGCTCAAGAAGATCGGTTTCGATGAAAATGATAATGATGGACAGAAACATCATCGAATCAATATGGAAAACAACAGTGATTCGGTGATTGATGATGGCCAATCGTCGATAGAATCATCAGAACTGTCATCTTCGGTGACACCAATGACTTCTTCATCATCATCATCGTCTTCATCATCGATGTTATCGTTTGATAGTATCGATGATAATCAAGCTACTGTCATTGCTGTCAATAATAATAAATTGTCATTGATAACACCTGTTGATAGATTAAACAGTACACCAATTAGACGGCATGACGCCGCCGGCTCGAATCAACCAATTCAATCAAAACACACGCTTCGACAATCTCGGCAACACGATCATTTCATAGCTTGGAGAGAGAAAGAAATTTTGTACCCAGAGGTAAATTTTTTGAAATTTGTTTTATTTTTTCAATTGATTGTGATGTGTCGTGTACAGGTGACACAGATGTGTTTTCATTATACCTGAAACTAATAGAGTTGAATTCACATTAATCACCCAACATACAGTAGCCTCTAGTAGTATTCTATCACCTATTCTTTCGCACTGGAAACGGTCGAGATTCGAGTTCTAAATCTTTGATTTTCCTTTGATGACAAGAGATTACTACTGGTCTTGCAATTTGGTCACTGTTTTAGAATCAATAAAACCATAATAAATTGGTTTGTGGCAAGTAAATGTTCGCTTGTTGATTGATTGATCGAGCGATCGATCAATTAATCAATTTTTGTTCGATCAAGTTTTTGGTTGATTAGTTTTTTTTGTTGTTGTTGTTTAGCTCAAAATTACATCTACTTAGTACATCATCATCATAATAATTTGCATTATTCAAGGAGATGACAATCAATGTTTTTTGTTTTGTATTGTTACCATCGATTGATTGATTGATTGATTTTTTTTTTTTTGTAATCGATTTATAGTGTATAAAATTCAGCCAATTCTATCATCCTTACCTAATCATGCCATAGTCATATTTTTCCTTACATAACACTTAGAGTGGGTGTTTAGATATGGGCGTATGCGTAAGATGACATTTATTTTTACTCGCTGATTTTTGCAAAATTTGTCACTAAAAGAGAGAGAGAGAGAGAGAGAGAGAGAGAGAGAAAGAGATAGTGACAATCGATAATTTGTCTACCCACCGATATACAGATAATAATGAGGGAATAACAATGAATGTGACCCAAAATCGTGACAAACATTTTTGAGAGATGTAGTCACCGGGTGACAGGGAAGGGTTGTCAAATATTTGGTGATCAACCTTCTAGGAAATTTAAACAATGATGAAAGAATTTCTTAACGCTTGGTGGTGGTGGTTGCAGCACCAGGATCATCTTTACGTCAACATCAGATTTGGTAATTAAATTAAAATAAACAATCTTTCGATTTGTGCCAATCAAGCTGATGATTTTATCATTATGGTTAGAAGACAGCCGCAAACTGTCACACATCAATCTGATATAATATCGTTTTTTACGATCCTCTTGAAATTCTCTCTCTCTCTTTCTCTCGAAACAGTTACGAAATATTTTTGAAGAAAAAAAACTCTTTGAAAGAGTTTTAATTTCTTTAACTTTTTTTTTGTAGAATTTTTCAGCATTGACAAGTAAGACGACGACAACGACCAAAACAACAACGACGACCACCACAAACACGACAATCACCACCATTACCACCACCACTAAGAACAGCGACAACAGTAACAAAGATTGTGATGACACCAACACCACCACCACCAAAATCTTGACTGATAGTGATTTGAAAAAAACTGGTTTCAATCGACCATTGTTCTTTTGGTTTCACCACAATCATCGGAAAGGTGAAGATTCACACATTTCGATTCAACGTTCCTTATTAAAACCAAAAAAAAATTCGTTAATGTTGATCAAACAACATTCTTTAGATTCGTTTAGTGATGTCAAACGAAACACCATGTTATCGTCATCATCATCATCACCACCATCATCATCATCGTCGTCGACAACATCGTTGGTGATGTCCTTTCCATCGGTATCGAGGCATTCAACAACGATGCTTTCGAAATCATTGGATTTGGCTTGCCGTTCGAATAGTGATGTCACATTGAATCAACAACCTCGAAAAGATGAGGATCATCATCCTGATTACCATCATCGACACGAATCATCATTGCCACAACAAACATTCGAAAAGCAACGGAAAAGCTCTCCAATAAACCAAATGAGTGGTTACGATGTTCAGATTGCCATGAATTTGTTAAACGAATCACCCTCATCGTCATCGTTGCCTTTGACTCATCGGCCAATGGTCAAGGCGTCAAGTCATACATTACCGAAAATAGCGATCGATGATTATTATTCAAAAGATCAGAATAGTATCAAAAATCAATTGAATTCAGAAAGTCTACCAAGTTTCAGTTTGTTCAACAGTCATTTTGCCGATTCCAACAATAACAACCATAATAATAGTAAAGTTTTCTCATTATCCTCTTTGTCGATGAATCGGACTGATGGTTCATTGCCCAAAGTATCGTTCACCACCGATTATTATGATAATTCGGGTTTCGCTCAAACCGAAGATCAATTCATAATGAATTTGCAGAAGAATAAAATAAAAAAACAATCCACTCCTTACAAAAACTAGAATGAGTATACTTGGTAAACCATTGCCCGAATCTCGACGACCAATATCATGCTATCGAACCCGAGTATTGGTCTATAATTTTCTTCAACAAAAATGTGGTTATTGGTCATTGTCATATCAGGTGTTCGTGTTTTTCGTCATTCTAGGTGGTTTGTTTTTCTTCTCCCTTTCAACGGTGCCTCAATTCTATGCTTGGTCTATTGTTGTTCTACGATTTTTCGACATCTTCATTTTGGCTTTGTTGGTGATCGAATTTTTGGTTCGTCTTTGGTGTTCACCAAGTAAATTCAAATACCACCAAGACTGGAAGGGAACGTTAAGGTTTTTGGTGTCGCCATTTCGTTTGATCGATTTGTTTGTGATTTTTACGACGGCTGCCATTCTATGGACCCATTACACTGATCCCGGTAATCGGAATTTGTATTGGCTACGTTTCGCACAAGCTTTCCAAACCATTCGTCTTAGTAGTCGGTTTAAGCCGTGGCGTATCATGGGCGCCGTGATTTGGTCTCAGCGAGATCATATGTACATTGCTCTTTACATGTGTTTTCTTTCATTGGTTTTTATCACTTTTACGGTGTTTTTCATCGAAAACGATCAGCCCGATACAAAGTTTACTTCAATCCCGGCGACACTTTGGTGGGGTATTGTATCTTTGTTGACCATTGGCTATGGTGATATATCGCCATCCACCACGGCTGGTAAAATCATCGCCAGTATTTTGTTGTTGGTCAGTTTTTCGTGTTTTGCTTTACCAGCTGGAATTCTAGGCACGGGTCTCGCTTTAAGGTCAGTAAAGAATTAATAAATTTTTTAAAAAAATAAAAAATTTTTTTTTTTTTAGGTTCAAGAAGAACAGAGACAGAAACATTTCAAAAAACGAACCGTTCCAGCGGCTAAATTGATCCAGTGTGCTTGGCGATGTTATGCCTCTAGTCGGACATCACAATCGACTGCCACATGGTCCATGTACACCAAGATAAAACAGAAGAGCACGGAGAATACTGGAAACACCAACAACAACAAGGAATGGCTATGATGACAACAACAACAACAATAGCACCAGTAAACTAAAACCAATGAACGGTTTATCCGTTTCAACCACCAACGAATGTTGAACGCAAGTCAATCATCATTGTTTGATGCATCGAATATCGAACCACATCCACCGCCTCGCTTCTACATCAAACCACAAAATTATTATCCCGATGATAGCGAGAATCTCAATTTTCATCGTTTGACAGAAACCGAGAAAATGTGTATCAGATTCATTCGAGCCGCTAAGTTTCATGTGGCTTTGCATCGTTTCAAAAATGTTTTTCGCCCATACGATATCAATGATGTGATCGAGCAGTACTCGGCTGGCCATACCGATATCATTAGCCGAGTCAAATCGATGCAAGCCTATGTCACCTATTTCATCAGGTCACACGATCAGCTATTCCGATTGATGGAGGAGGTTCATTACCAAACAAAGCTACCGGCTCGAACGTTTGGAGCGAGCCATTCTGGCTAACAGCAAAAATTTGAGTTATTTATCGGTGGCCGAAAGGCTATCATAGGCAGAAAAAATCATCGTTCGATAGTCGAAGTCAAGCACCATTGTCACACCCACACCACCACCGCCAAAATTTTAATCGAATCTATTTCAGATTGCTTTTCCCAATCGAATGTCTCAATTTTTGAG